>JASANB010004198.1:0-56740 GCA_030248155.1 Sabatieria punctata
GCTTCCAAAAGCGACATTCCAATAACAAGCAATCCCGTAGGAATGAGTTTGCTCCCACTTCGGCCCCCTTTATAGCGAGTTCGTATGCATACCAAGTTCACCTGAAGACCAAGTTTGCCTTAAGATTGATGACGTCATCAGAGTTCGTATGCAGATGAGCTACTAAAAGTTACTTATAGCCGAATTTTTCAGCTTCTGTTCATTGTTCACTGTGTACTGGTGTGAGATGGCGGCTCGTTTGGCTCTGCAACAGCTCTTGGATCGCGATGGAATGACGATGGAGGACTACGACAACCGGTACTGCAAACCCTGCAACCGGACCTTCAACGCTCGCGGCAACCTGGTCAATCACTTGAGGGGCATTGCGCACCGCCGCCGATGGGAGCCGCCGCTGGACCTGGAACTGGTGAAGAAACGAATCGCCGAACGCCAGGCTCTGCTGGCCAACCCTCCACAGCACGTCGATGCTGAGATGGCTAAACGACCCCCTCCAACGCCTCAGACGCCGAGAAAAACCCGCTGGGATCAACCGCCTCTGCCGAAACTGCAACGCCCCGAGGAACCGCGCAGAGAAACAAAGCTGATACCTCTACCAAAACCGACGCTGTCTGCACCGGCTTCGTTGGAATCGCTCAAAGTAATACACCCTCTTCTTTCCTATTCAGCCTACATGTGCGAACCGTGTTTCAAACTTTCCAGAACCATGCCGACTCTGAAGTTGGACGGAAAACTGATCGTGCAATTCCCGCTGTGTGACAGCTGCGTCGAGGTGAACGCCAAGATACGAAACGTATACGCCGAATGTCTATTCAAAAAATGATATGGCCTGCGCGCCACTGTGTACAGAATAAAATTTATTATACTTACTACAGGAAAATTTTGATCACACAACAGTGTCCATCTTTGCGCGGAACGTGAAACACCCGCTTCTTAGTGCGCTTGCCACACATCGGCTTCTTAAGCACTTTGCCGTCCTTCTTTCCTGTAAACTCGGTTTTTTCCTTCATAGCACTCAATTCGATTTTTTGCTCTTTACTGTCGTCAAGTTTGGCTGTTTTTTCCTCCTCCTCGTCACTCAGCATAAGATCGACAAACAAATCTTGCGCCGCCATTCCCGACCAGACAAAAACGTACAATGACTGATTTTTTCTAAAACTGCTGCTTTTATAGTGAAAGGAATTTGAGTTTTACCTTGAGAAATTGGGTAAACACCGGACAGTTTTGACCAAAATAACAGTAGCTGCTGAAATAAGAAATACAAACAAATAAAAAGTAGCTCCTCACCAGAGCAGAAGAGATAAACAGATACTTACCACAACCGGTGCTCCCAACAATTACCAAACAGATAATGGACTCACTCCTAGTTAAGTCAGAAATGAGACCCAAAATCCGCCTGGTAGCCCTGAAGAGGGCTGTTGGGTTGGTTTTTATAGAGGGCTCCTCAGAGCTTCCTCTTTCTGGTCTTCTTCTTGCGCGCCTCCTCTCGCAGCTCTACCGCCCAGCACTCACCGCCCAACCTGACCGCCGCCGCCTCGATTTCCTCCTCCGTCACCTCTTTGTACGACGCACTCTTCTTTCCGTTGCCCACCGTCGGCGCCTTAGCCACCAGAAAGGCCTCTCGCACGCAACAGTAACGGGCCACGGCCCGCTCGAACACCTCGAAAGGAATGGGCGCCTTGCGCTCCTCTAGTGGTCTCTCCTGTACGTACTGCAGCAGCGTATGTAGAGTCTGTTTGCCGAGCACGTCCTGCGCCGTGTATCTGATGGTCTTCTTTTTCGGCTCGGCTGACTCTTCTTCTTCCTGCAACGCCTCAACAACAGGCTGAACGAGCGGAGACTGGGGAGGAGGTGGTTGCAGCTCGACCAGTTGACGGGGCGGCTCGTTCTCATCATTGAACAACAACAACTCGTCTGGCAGCGCAACGGCAGGTGCAGGGGCAAAGAACGAAGCTAAAAAACTAAAGTCACAATCTTCAAAAGACATGGTGGTAGAAAATGCGTTAGATGCTTAGCGAGTGTCTTTTATGCACTTCTAGTTCGTCTGCAGGCGAACGTGTAGGGGCAAGCAGCGGTGACATCATGCGCCAGCTGGCTGGGGGCCAATTTTGGCCTACCTGCCTGGATGTTCAAAGTAGAGGTGCGGCTGGCACGCAGTGCCACAGCGTTGGCCTACTTTTGGGCTGCCTGGCCGGATGTTCCCAAGCATGAGGAGGCCTGTAGCGCGCTGATTGGAGGATTCAAACGGTGGGCGCCATGTTGCGCAATAAAAGGGGGAAGGCGAGGCAGACTAGTCATTTCTATTGGGGCTGATTTCCGATGGTTGCTTACTTCAAGTCGGCGTACGGTGTTGTTGAGTTGTGCTTGGGCCACGCCACCTCTCAACATCAGGGTGCTGTGTGTGGCAAGAGCGCTTTTGGTTTGGCGGTGAAGGACGCAGTTGTCGGTACGCTTAAGTACGGCCTGCCGTCGTTCTCCACGGACACCATCATGGTGGAGGCATTGTGGCCGGAGGAGGTGGGTTGGCTGGGTTCCGGTCAACCTACCAAGTCCGTTCGCGTTGTGCTCGGCAAGCGAGACAACGGTGCCTTGTACGTGGTCACCGCCTTTCCAATCGCTCGGGGCATACAGCGAGCTGTTGCTGATGAGGTATTTGTGGCCACAGCAGCTCACAACGCCATGCTTCGTGCGGTGCGTGTTCGACGGTAAGCTGCCTGTGCACTACCCGAAGTCAGCGTTTTTTTTCCTAATAAACCAACCCAACGGCCCTCTTCAGGGCCACCGAAGGAATGGCTGGTCTTACTTATGTGATTTGAAACTAAGTGAGCCTACTATTCCTACGGTGGTCTAACACTACTGTATATGGCAAGATATTTTTGGGTAAGTAAATCTTTTATTATTTGCATGTTTTGTGTTCGTTTCCAAACTTTCAGATGCTTTTTGGGTAAGTAAATCTTTTATTATTTGCATGTTTTGTGTTCGTTTCCAAACTTTCAGACGATTCTTCCGTTGGCCCTGAAGACGGCAGTTGAGTTTACAAACTTACCTTTTATGTACAGACAGGACTCGAGACACTGAAATGTTTGAGTCAGAACACACACATATTTTCAGATGTACAGGCTGGACTCGATACACTGAAGTGTCCGACCCAAAAACAGAAGAAAGCTGACCGAAGAAAGGAGAGAACATTTTTCAGATGTACAGTAAACCCCCCATACATTACTGCATACACACACACACACAAGCAAACCCGGCGGTCGTGGTGGGGGGAGCGACCGATACTCCTTCGCGGTGTCTACACAAAACCTGAAACAGAGATACTACAGTAGTAGTGAACTACTGTAATGACGTAATTCAACAACTTCGTCTTCAGGCAAACTTCATCTGCAACAAACCTGGTCTGCAGGCAAACTTACGCATGAGTCATCAATCTTAATACCGGCTTGGTATTAAGACAAACTCCCTATATAAGACACGACAGCAGTAGCCAATTCACAGTTCGATCATGTGCGAAAATTTTGCGATTCGTTTGGTCGAGCAGCTTGTACGTGTTCAGTCGCGACGTATCTCTGCCGAAAAGTTAGAAAGTGTGTCTGCCCACGTTTACGTGTTTTGGCATTTCGACCTGAAGGCTGCAGATAAGGAAGTTTTCCTGAAAATGGCAAAGAGACTGCAAAAGTTTAGAAAAACGAAAACGTACAAAAAAATGAACACCGTCGGTCCGCTCGGCTTCTTACGCGCTGCAGTGCGCCGAGCAGAAGAACTCGAGTACGTAGAACGCGCTCTCCGACCGCTCTTCGACGTTTTGTCCTGAAACAACAACTCATTCAAGAAACCAACCCAACGGCCCTCTTCAGGGCCACCAGAAGGACGTGAGGTCTGGTTTGTGCTATTTGAAACCGAACTAGTCTCGCGTCCGACCGGTGATTTCGTTGGGTCAGCTGAAATCGGTAAGTACAACATTTTTTCTTACTAAAATTTAACCAAATTCTGAGGGGCAGTGTTGAAATCTGGCTTTGGCAATTTTTCCTGGCAAAATTCTGAGGGGGGCAGTGACGTCATCTGGCCGGGGTGTGCTAAAATCTGGCAATTTTCCTGGCAAAATTCTGAGGGGGGCAATTTGAATTTCCCGCCAAAATCAAGCCCAATTTCTGAGGGGGCAGTGACGTAGTAAGCCCTGATCTTAAGACAGACCTCTGTCAGAGGTCCGTCTTAAGATCACTGGGAGGAGCAATGACGTAATCGAAGATTACGTCACTGCCGGCCAGTGAGCCGGGCCTTACTACTGACCAATATGTTCGCTTTATGGATGGTGTCGATTTAAAAGCCATATACGGTGTGTGTATGTATGATGCTTCATTAATCAGAACAGCATTTTGGCCCCATCTTCGAAATTTGCGTGGTAAAGTAAACTCGAGTGATTGGTTTGGCTATGGACAAAATCCACGAGTAGTAAGTCTAAGCGAATTTTCAAAGATTTAGGCTTTCTGTTGGGTCGGGTCAGACAGAATGTGATTTTTTTATTTTTGGGCAATAAATGAGGCGCTGCTACTGCACAATCTGATGTGCAACTGTCATTTAGAAACTTTTACCAATCACGGAGTGCTATTGCTACCTTCTTTGATTCTTCAATCCGAACAAAATTGGCTGGTCCCACCCAACCTGTCCACAATAACGAGACATAACTGTACTATTACGCAGCAAAAGAAGCAAAATTTCGCACTACCCTGTAGGACAATCAGTACGTCGCAAAACGAAATTATTTCCGCAAATTTACTCAATTCTTATTGACCTTCTTTGGCTTTTTGCGCTAAGCGCTACGGCAGCGCGGAAGCAATATTTCCTCTCTAGTTTTCATCGACGCAAACTTTGCTGTCCGTAATTAAAACTGGTTGGTGCTCTATCACTCCCTCTAGAAAACTCGGCGGGTGTTTGCGACAGGTTAATTAAGGAGCTTCACCCACTCTCCTGTCTTTTCAGAGTCTTGTTTGTCACCCTTTTCTGCGCGTACGTGTAGTACTACTTGATACGTAACTCACCCAGTACACATACACATCGTATGTGCCACGTTATTTAGAGGTCAAACAATATATTAGGTATAGGTATTGGGTTTGTTAGGGTATTTTTCGTTGATTGGGTATTGGAATTTTGCCTCCCAATAATATTTTACACTAGATATTTTGAAGATTTTAGGGCTTCTTGTAGATTTAAGAGTCAGTCTCTGATTCGATCGAGTCTTGCCCTATCCTCTTCCAAGTGAACGAAAATCGAACCGTTGCGAATTTTTCACACACTAAACCCCAGACTGCTTATATCTTTGATTCGTACATACTGTGCGTATGTAGGCAATAGGGAGGAGTTTTTTAAAGCTAAAACACGTGTTGGCATAACTGGCGGAACGGCCGTATGTTAGTTAATCGTTCATACCGGTTTTTGGAGCAAAAAAAAACATTTGAATGACAGTGACAGATGGGTGCGTCCGGTGAAGCATCACTCACTTCACCGAGCTATACGTCAACTTTGTTGCTGCGTTTGGAACGCTTTTAAACTAAGTCTTCTTCTACGTAGGCAGGCTTGCGATATAACTTTAAAACTCATCCTTTCACCACAACAATTTCAACTATTTCTAAAACTAATCGAACAGCCAGAAAAAGCTAGACAGCCGAAAAAGTAGAGCTACCTTTCTAATCTGAAACTATTTTTCCAACCACTAACAGGTTTACGTGTTGTGAAGGAAGGAAATTTGGCATGCTTGACAAACTGCAAATACAGCATGCATAAGGTGTTGACAAAAATGTCCGGCCCTTTTCCATTCACTATTTGTGCGTGTCAGCGCTACAAACGCTAAGGTCTGACAGCAAATCCAATATTACTTGGCTACTAGGAATAATTGCGTAAGTAGTAATGAAATTCTAATTTCTAACTTCACGCTAAGTGAGCATTAGCGTGGGCGCTACATTCAATCAATATGTGCGTACGTAAAAGGGAGCGTGCCAAAATTGCGTAAGGGCATGAGGGGAGGGGGTTCGCTAAATCATCACAATTTATTACGGTGGGGGAGGGGGTTGGCGTTTGGCGATATATTTACGCAATTTTTTAAAGTGCACAAAAAACACTGAAATGGCCATAGTTTTAGCTGCTTTTACCTGCAGTACATGTACATGTAGTCTCGATTTGAAGCCATTGGCCTATATTTTCTCAATTTCACTTAGATGAACGTCTGGATTAGAGCAGTGTTGTTCCTAGTAAATTTACTGAGTAAAAGTTGCTCGGTACTTAGTTATTTTGAATTAAAGTAAGTACTTTTACTTACCGGTAAAATTTGTCTTAATTTTACTTACTGAATACCGAGTTTCAATTATAAATTACTCATTTAGAAAAAAAATTCGGTAAACTCTGTACTCAGTAATTTACTGAGTTGTTTACTGAGTAAAAATTTCTGCAGTAGGTAGCTCGCCGCATCTGTGCAGAAAAAATACAGTTTTTCTTTCATTTATCGATCTGCTAATGATAAAAATACACAGTTTTTGCCAATTTTTTTGCAATTTTCACGGCTTGATGGACCAATATGGTGTCACTAGTCTCTACTCTAGGTACCGGTACCATATGTGGTGTGTCGATACCATAAACGGCGTTAAGTGCCTGACTGTACAATAGGGCAGCAACTGGTGTGTGGGGTGGTACTGTCCGACTACTAAACTATCGGCAACTTTTGAAAGCGCCATGTTTAATTTTTTAAATCTACGTTTCAAACTACCGTAATCCGTTGATACAAGGGAAAATGTTTGAACTTGCGATACGTTATATCGTATACCCTTTAAGCCAGTTGAAGAAGCTACTGTTGTACTTTTACTGCAGGGCACTATGCCACCATTGATGAACTCAAAGGCAGCGGCAGAGTCAATGATGTGGATGTTCGAGTCTCTGGATAGCACCACCGACCACATAATGGGAATGCACTCTTCCATAAAAAGAATGGAAATTTACATGCTGGCGCTCACCGTTCTCATGTACTTAATAGCCATCGTGGGCTTTATCGGCGGCATCACCTTCTACTACGTGAGCAGAACACAAGCCAGAAGGACTTACTCCAATCAGCCCACTAGCAGAAGAACAAAGAAAACCAGCAGCGGCAACGCCACGCCCAGCACGCTCAAGACACTGCCTGAGGAAGTCTGAAGGCTCTGCATATAAAATGTTTTTCAGTGATTTTCGATATCTTTTTCTGTCTAAGAGAACGAGTCGACTTTTCTTCTCAGGTACAGCAATACTTCTTTGCTTGTGGTGTGTATTTGGCTGAAAAAAGTTGGAGTCGTAGTTTACGGGTTGAACTAGTCTACAGAGAAGTCGTTAGCTATCCAACAGTACAGTAAGTATGTACAATACACCTAAGTCAGGGACTGTCACACAGATAGGGTTCCATGCGTGAACAAAGTTGGACGACTTACATTGTTACTTTAAAATTGAATTCAAAGACAATCTTGCAGGTAAGGTAACACCATGAATTAATAGAAAACGGGAACAGCCTCTGAATCAATAGGAAATGTGAAATAACGTGAATCAATAGGAACATTGGCACATTGCTAATTGTCGTGTGTGCACGAGTGGTGTTACTGGTACTGGTATTACTAGCGCGGGGTGACAGCTCTATAAAACACCACTACATGTAAATATCAGAATCACACCTGACACGCACGTGCACAATACGCTGTATGTACACACACTCACACGACATCTAAATTCATAAGTATCTTTCAACATCTAATTCATAAGTAGCAACATGACATGAATCAACAGAAAATGTAACAACCTGAATCATCACGAAAGATAGCATGGCAACATGAATCAATAGGAAAGGTAATAACATGAAATGAATCAATATAAAGTAAAGGTAATAACATCAAACAGTAGGAAAAGCTAAAATTTAAATGAATAAGAATGTAACAACATGAATCAATTAGAAAGGCAATAACATGAATCAATAGGTAAGGTAAACGACATGAATCAATAAAAAAGGTAACAACATGAACCAATTAGCAGAGGTAACACATGAATCGGTAGGATAGGTAAGAACATCAATCAATAGAAAAGGTAACAACATCAATCAATAGAAAAGGTGACAACATGAATCAATAGGAAAGGTAACAACATTAATCAATAGAAAGGTAACAACATGAATCAATAGGAAAGGAAGCAAGATGAATAGATAGAAAAGGTAACATGAATCAAAGGAAAGGTAACAACATGAATCAATTGAAAAGGTAACAACATGAATCAATTGAAAAGGTAACAACATGAATCGATAGAAAAGGTAACAACATGAACCAATTAGCAGAGGTAACACATGAATCAGTAGAAAAGGTAAGGACATCAATCAATAGAAAAGGTAACAACATGAATCAATGGAAAATGTGACAACATGAATCATAGGAAAGGTAACAATATTAATCAATAGAAAGATGACAACATGAATCAATAGCAAAGGAAGCAAGATTAATAGATAGAAGAGGTAACATGAATCAATAGGGAAGGTAACAACATGAATCGATATAAAAAAGGTAACAACATAAATCAATAGTAAAGGTTTGGTTTGGTTCTTCAAGCAACTTGAGACTTTTCCGGCAAAGGAGTGTCAAAAGTCAGTGAGTAGGCGCAGGCTTGACCAGCACACTTTTAGCTACGGTTGCTCCACGCGCAGTAGTGGGCTTAGGCTGCTCTCTAGGGCGCCACAGTTGCTTGACCGCCGTTCTAATGCTGGGACCAAAAGCCAAATATATGTAGCCGTTGATGGTAGCATTTAGAGCGGTCAAGTAAGAGACCAGAAACCAGTAGTCGAACCCCCACCAGCCCAACATCTCCCAACTAAAGGCTGCCGCCACAGAAACAACAGTGATCAGTAAGAACTGAATGCACATGCTTATGTCTACATTTGAGTTCGACGCATTGCCAGTGATCGAACGTAGCAACAGTTTGACGAAAACTATCAGGTAGAAGCCTGGCGCCACAAAAACATTGATCACATGCAAAGCGGCATTCACTGTTATCTGTGTCTGGGGGTAAGTAGCATTGACGCTCATATCATAAGTGCTGACACCTAGATTTGGCTCAAATACTACTGGATAACCAAAGAAAAAGCTAGGCAAAGCACACCCAACCGAGACCAACCACATAGCCAGCACTACTTTCGCAGTATTCCGTGGCGAGCAGAACCGGTCGTACTGTAGATACAGTAGCACTGCTGCAAACCGGTTGATGGCCAGCACTGCGATGTGCACCACCATGCCCGCCCATGCAATGTTGTCAATGAAGCCAAGGAAATAGCGCACTGCTCCCAAGTCTACACCTAAAAGTGCAAAGAAACAACCGATTTGGTTGACAAGGCAGGCAAGAAAGTCGGCCAGGCCTAAGCTGAGAATGAGAATGTAGCCAGATTTAGATTTCCAGTCGGTCCCGCGCAAAATGCCCAACATGCAGGTGCACTCAACTAGAGAGCCAGTGACGTACATAAAGAACAAACTGATCAAGAGAAGAGAGTGATAGAGAGACATGCTCGCTTGGCTTGCGATGATTCGTGCTAGCACGCTACCAATAGCAGACAAACATGTTGACCAATTCAGTGCTAATTAGGCAAATTGCTCAGTAATTAACAGCTGCTAGATGAGCATGTTCAGGGTGATATTAGGAAGGGAATGAGTCCGTCAGCGGCCGACGTCAAAATTACAGCTTGGATTTAGGTTAACCCGGAACTGTTTTCTACCAGATTTCCACAGCATACAGTAAACATACAGGGTGTCCCAGGCTATGTGTCCAACGTTTGGTCGCTAGCTAAACTGTATTTGCAACGCTAGCGAGCTCTCAGCTACAGAGATAAAGAAAGAGAAAGAGGTGGAAATTGCTTCAAATCGAGCGTTTCAGCTCTGCAAGCCATAAGGCAGCTGCCAAAGAAGTCGCCTCCAACGCAGACAGACTGCAGTTTGTCCTTTCAACAGACAGTCAGAGAGACTAAGCCATAGACGAATCGGTTCCTTTTATGGCTTGCCTCTCCGACTATGGCTATGATGTTCCATCGATGGCTAATGAACGCCTACTTAGCCATACATGGCTACTTAGCCCTCTATGGCTACTTAGTCTTCTATGGCTACCACTCTTCCACAGCATAGCCAACTATGGCTACGTAGCCATCTATGGCTAAACTCGAGGAGGCCCCGCCTTTTTAGCCAACCACTACGATCAACCGTTAGACACATAACGCTAGCACGCTGGGCTGTATGAGTTTATTTCGCCCAAACACTAACAGAACAGAAAATTGTATTGGCAGACAGACGACCATGTATTGGTCTATTTCCACCGAAATTTAGTTTTCAACTGAGATCAAACATTGGCAGGCTGCGAATTTTTTCAGTAAATACTCTAAGAGAATTCGAATTTACAACTTCACCAGGTAGCTTATTCCATAGCCGGATGGTTCTGTCTGCTAGTGAGAACAACCTACCTACAACAGTTGAATTTTTTCTTTCTTTAAGTAAGTAAGCAAGTAAGTTTATTTAGTTAACAAAAAACACAATACAAGCCCAAGACAGACCAGGAAAGATAGGGGTGGGGATGGCCTGACCCCCGCGTACGCATGGTTTTAGCCCATTCAATCAAAGTAATCTTCAAAGCGCATATCATTCAGTCCTACACAATTCAATATATGGACTGCAAGTCAGGGGCTGTGCCATCGGTAGGGGGCAGGGGTTTGCCAAATGATGACAACCGATGGCAAGGGGAGGGTATCATTCAGTCCGTACACAATTGGGTATATCACCTAGTACGGATCTTACGGGGGAGAGGGGTTGCGGTCTGTCCCGACGGAGGATTTAGAGTACTATACTCGTTAAAAATCGCACTTTTGGGTTGAAAACTGTAAAAAAGCGATAATTGGGGCTCAAACACATCTAAAAAGCGCTGGTTTACAGATAATTTTTGCTGTTTTCGTGTCTGAATTCTAAGAAGTTGCAAAAAATTGCACCAAACAGTCTTCCCGAAAAATAAGGTCAGCTTTCAATTTTTAAGATAAAGCAGTAAAAACAAAATGGCCTCAATGGGACAATGTAGCGAATGCGAAGTATAATTTAGGGATGTTATAGCTACCTCAGTTTTCTCAACGGCTAGGTGGTAAAGGCCAACCAAATACGAGAAACCTGTCGCCGGTACGTTCATTAATTGCCATGAAGACTGCAAACAAAAATTAAATGTACAAAATTTGAGAAAGCGCGTATCGTAAGGTCGATAGTAAAGTTAGCAAGCATGTCAAAAAGCGGTTACATAAGTTTTGTGCATCTGTAATAGGAATGGTGAGGTGAGCTCCTATTTATAAAGGCACTTAGGATTAGGCTATGTTTCCTCGCGGCATCGCTGGCGATTTTAGTACAGTGTTTTGAGAAACTGAGATAACCAAAACGATCAGGACCGACTAAGACACCAAGATCTCTCATTTCTGTCATCGTTTCTATCACCACATTACATTTTCAAAGACGTACTATGCGTTAGGGTTTGAGAAGCCTAGGTAGGTGCAATAGAGCACAGTTTTGTAGGGCAAACTGTAGCTTTATGCTTTTACACCACTGGACAATTCTAGTTACTGCTGTTTCAAATTTTGCAGGATCATAGCCCACTTTCGCAAAAGCGAGATAGATTTTACAATCATCAGCAAGCATTTCTATTTTTACGCCGGATTTTTTAGAATATTTAGAAGTTCATTTATATAAATCAAAAAGAGTAAGGGACCAATACAGGATCCCTAAGCCGCGTCAGTGGCTCAGTGGGTAGCTCGCTGCCTCTGAGTCACGGCGGCCGCTGCATCCCTAGTGGTTGTAGTGGTTCATGCTCTCGGCGTGGCAAGTTTCTTGCTGCAAAGAGTTGGTCGTCGGCACAACGCTCCACCCAGGCCACCGAAAACTGGTTACAGTGAGTAGGTAAAATGGGAACCAACTGGATCTGCCGTTGCACCGAAAGCCGCTCCTAAAAGCATGCCGCGTTGGAGGGAAGATCAACGACGTCAGGAGCGGTCTGAGAAACCAGCATTACGGCCTATACCGGTTTACTCCTCCTCGGCCGGCCGGGCGGCCGCTGGGAGCTGTCAGCACCATGACGTCACCACGCCAGGCGCTCTCTTAGTACCTGGCGCCCAACAGCATGGCTTGAGTGGCTTGGCAGTGAAAGAAGGGCAAACGTCCGAGATGACGATATAAGGGGTAACGAAATGGACCGTGCAGGTCTGATCGTAGGGCCGTACATTGTACGACCCCCGCCAGATCGGATCGGATCGGATACAGGATCCCTGAGGGGCCCACTATAGTAACAGGCACAGTGCCAGATAGCACACCTTCTTCGATCACAACACAACCCGTTGTTGAAAACAATTTTCAATCTGTATCAGAATTTTCAATTTGTATGTGTTGTGTATCATCATAATTTTCAATGTGTGTTGTGTATACACATTGAAAAAACAATGTGTATTTTGGTGTACAAGTTACAAGCTAACAAGTTTATCCAAGTGATATGGGCATAGTGTAGGTAAATGTGTATGCGTTAAAACTTCTTTCAGTGTATACACAATCAACAGTAGTAGGTAGGTATTGAACAGATTTGTTAAACATCTGTGGTGTCCCACGGTGTCTCCGTCCGTGGCCCAAGCGCCCGACCTGACCGACACGTTCCAATAACAAACTTTATTATTGTTTGCTGTCGGAGCACAGCTTATCACCAAACTTCCTGTCATGTTAACTTGAACCAGTCGACTTTAGTCACTAGTCGTCCATCAGTCCACCATGTCATTCTTTTTCTCTTTTCCCCTTTCCCGGCCTCTCCTAATAATAACAACAATTTTATTATTAATAAGCACACTTCCTTCCGTTCTCTCTCGCACCCACAATTGGGACGGTGCGCCGGCGGGCATATTCGGCGAGTTTAAAGAGGAACTGGAACACGGCGGAATCATTGCTTCGCACCGGCAGCTGGAACAAGCGAAACAGCAAGATCTCTACACTCTTTTCGGCGCCGACTTGAAGGACAAAACCAGTGGCGAGCCGCTTTTCCGCGACTGGGAGCGCATGAAGGCGGAGGTGGGAAATTTTTCGGAGCCGCGCTCGTTTCCGCACCACAATTTCGTAGAACTGGCCGCTTGGATGAAGAAATATTCGCTCAACTTCCCGCAAATTACGCATTTGTACTCGATTGGAAAGTCGGAACAAGGTAGAGACTTGTGGGTGTTGGTCATTTCGGACAGACCCAAAGTGCACGAGCCCGGCGAACCTGAGTTCAAATATGTGGGCAATATGCACGGAAATGAGGTAAAAGTTCGGTTGTGTTTGTGACACAAACTTTGTGATGGGTGATACTATACATCGCAGGGGCATATGTGTACCCAAACATGGGAAAAAGGGCGGCTGAGGCGGGGTTGACCCCTCATGCTCTGACCTCCCCGTCAGTCGCCGCTACCCTCAGCATACATGTAGCAGGTCATCCGCCGAAGGGGAGGGGGGTCGAGGGGTCTGAGCCCAAATTTTTGGGAGGCGGTTTGGCACTGAAAAACGCTCAAAAATCGCATTTTTTCGGCTAAAAATCGTCAAGAATAGCTAATTTGGTCTATTTTACAGTCGATTTTAGCAATTTTTGTGTGTGAAATTGTAAAAAAAT
Source organism: Sabatieria punctata (assembly GCA_030248155.1). Taxonomy (NCBI): domain Eukaryota; kingdom Metazoa; phylum Nematoda; class Chromadorea; order Araeolaimida; family Comesomatidae; genus Sabatieria; species Sabatieria punctata. The sequence goes on from JASANB010004198.1 coordinate 13,678, forward strand.
CGCAAAAAATTTGCTCAAAAAATGTGACAGGAAAATCAGAGGGGAGGGTCGGAAAAATGGTCTCGGGGCGAAGGCGTCCCCATCCGGAGGGGGGTGTGGCCTACATCGGGTGGAAGGCAGACCCCCATATGCCCTGTTATATGTATGCCCCTCAGGAATTTTTAGGAAAAATTTTGATGAAAGCATGCCTAGATTAGGTGTAAATGAGCTCACAATAGCTTATTTTAAGCTATTTTAGCGAAAATTTAGCCCAAAAAACTTTATTTAATAAAAAATCGGAGTTTTTGGTTTAACATCCGCTCAACCCCCATCAGCTACCGCTACCCCCCTCAGGATTTAAAAATTTACCACCCTTCAGCCGAAATGCGAGCCCATGTCTGCATATACTAGGGCGCTGACATAGGCTAGCATTTCGGCTGAGGGGGGGGGGGGGTAGAATTTTCAATTCGTGAGGGGGGGTGGCTGAGAACCTGATGGTGGGTGAACTCCCATAAGCCCCCCTTTGCCCATGTCTGCCTCCTCCCCCGGCCACGACTTGTTACCGAGGAAACTTCGCTCTAACCCCAAATTTTCAAAGAAAAGAAAATTTAGAACTTAAAGAAGAAAAAGAAAAGAAAATTTAGACTTTTGGACAATTTTTGTTGGAAGTTCAGTTTCTGAGTAGCTTTCCTTGCAAATTCGATTATTTCTGAAAAATTTTCATATTGTGGCCGAAAATCCTGAGTTTTTCGCCGAATGTTAAGATTTTACACCGAAATTTCTATTTCTCGCTGGAAATTTGCACCCTGCAGCAACGCCCGCCCGTAGCCAGGGTAGGAACGAGCAACGAGGGGTCAATTTGAGTAAATTTCACGTTAGAATGCCTGTTCAACAGCTTCATTTCCCACTTACAGTCAGGCACTTAACTCCGTTTATGGTACCGACACCATATATGGTGCCACTAGCCTGGTACCGGTACCATAAACGGCGTTAAGTGCCTGACTGACTTACATGTATGCTAGGCACGTAGCTTGTTAGTTTACTTGTATTCTATAATCTAATTGTATACGATTTCCTTTTCAGGTGGTCGGTCGAGAGGCGTTGCTTTATTTAATCTCGGTGCTGTGCGAAAATTACGGCAAAAGTCCATACCTAACGCGATTGGTGAACAGTACACGAATCCATATTCTTCCTTCAATGAACCCTGACGGCTACGAATTCGGTCATCAGGGCGATAAGCAGGGCTACTCGGTAGAAGGGAACGTCTCTTCTAGATACATTCTTCTATTCATGATATGCTTAGGGCCGTGAGAATGCAAATAGAGTTGATCTGAATCGCAATTTCCCGGCTCGGTTTCCCAGCCACAAAGAGGAGAGTGCCGGACAGGCTCTGCAGAAAGAGACCAAAGCTGTTATGCACTGGCTTAGACTGTACCCGTTCGTGCTTTCGGCTAATTTACATGGAGGTAATTAGTTAATTAATTAATTTCTCTCCTCTTACTACTCAACAGAGCGCCGAGGGATGCAAATGGTATTCGGTGTTGTTTGGTATTTGTAGTGTTAAAATGATTATTGCAATTGTTCAAATGTTAAACTTTCAAGCATTCACAGTCTTGAGAAAATAAGCGTTTTCCTGAAGATCTGTTCTGTTCATTCAGAAATTCTACATTTTCTCAAGACTCTCAATATTAATGCATGAAAGTTTGGCCCATAAAATAGGTTTTCAGTCAAATTCAACATGTGCAAGTGCATGGCTAGTGGTTTAACTGACTGACTTGGCTAATATTTTGAGAGTAAAACAGTCAGGCAGTTTATGGTACCGACATATGCACTAGGGGTTTAGGGGTTACCCCCTCACCCCCTCACCCCCGCCCGAGACAGGTAAAGCGTCCCACGACCCAAAAATACAAGTACAAGTAGTGGCTCCAGTACTAACAAACTGGCTCAGAAATCACTAATTTTTGGCCTAAAATTCGCTTGAAAACCTTTGGAAACCGAATTTGGCGTTTCTACTGCTGATATTTAAGAGAAATCGGTGTTTTTGGAAGTCCTTTTTTGTCGTTTTTTTGCTTGTTTTTAGCTCTAAAACGCTATTTGGCAGCTTAAAATAGTGATTTATAGCGTCCTTACTGAAAAAAACGTGCTTAAAACGCATTTCCAGCAGGCGTTTTGGGGCTTTTTGAAATTTTGGAGCCGCTTCTGGGCGAAACCCCCTTTCACCTGAGGAAAGCCCCCTCCCCGAGGTCGGCCCGGAGCTGTTACATGTATGGGTACTGGTACAGTATATGGTATCCCCACGTTAAGGGCCTGTGGTGGTACCATATGGTACCGCCACCCATGGCCATGGGTAGGGCCAGGGGTACCATATATGGTACCACCGCAGTCGCCGAACGTGCCAGCTTGTAAAAGCTCTAAGGATGTATGATGTTGTTCCAAAATTTCAGCGAAATTGATTGAGGAACAGAAAAAGGTTAGAGCAGTAATAGATTAATGGCCCGCCCTGTATATCTGCGTGTAGTCTAGGTTCTCTGGTGGCCAATTACCCGTGGGACGACTCAACCAACGGCAAAATAACGCGCTCCGAAAATCCTGACAATGCAGTTTTCGTGAAACTTTCCTACGCTTACGCGCGGGCCCATCCTCGAATGTGGAAGACCGGTCTACGCTGCGGTCTCAAGCCAGAAGGAGATTTTTTCTTCAACGGAATTGTCAACGGCGCCTCCTGGTATAATTTAGCAGGTCTGTCTATAATTAGGTGCCATCGCTTCCAACTATGGTCTATTTTTGTAGGCGGCATGCAGGACTACAACTATGTTCACAGTAATTGCTTCGAAATTACGGTAGAGATGGGCTGTTACAAGTTTCCACCAGCGGCCGATATGAAAAAGTATTGGGACGAGCACAAATACGCTCTGCTCGCTTTCATGGAGGAGGTGTCTAGCTTACACAGCTGTTTTAGGAAGAAATAGAGATTATTTTCAGGTGCACCGCGGCCTATCGGGCTTTGTGTTGGACGCCGACTCAAAGATTCCGATTGCAAACGCAACTATTAACGTTCACGAGGCAGGCAAAAATGTTACTTCCTATGTTTTTGGCGACTTCTGGAGGCTTTTGGTGCCGGGAGATTATCAGGTAGTTTGTAGCTAATTTTGTGCCAAAATCAAAAGTGCTATGCCTATCTCAATTTTACGTTTGGCCAAACACACCACTTTCCTGTAGATATAGTTAGGACTGTATTTTGAAACATGATCCCGACGGGTTTTCGTTGATCTCCTAATAGCCTAAAACTTGGGTTTTTCTAAGGGTAATTGATCGCTCTCAATCCAAATTTCAGGTTCATTTTGCGCTTGAATCGCTATTTAGGTTACTGCAACTCATCCAGATTACCACCACGAAACCAAGAAAGTTACCGTAACGCCAGGTTACAGTACTGCAGTAAATTTTACTCTGAAACCAAGAGTGAAAAGAATGCAACTGGCCCAAAAGGCTAATTCCGGGTCAACAATTCAACCTTCTTCATCAACTGTTGATTTGAATCTCCACTCATCACCTCACTCCGATGACCGAACCACCCAGGAAGTGAACGTCCAGACCACCCACGAAGAAAGTGACCAGACCACCCAAGAAGACGAAGAAGAAGAAGAAACATCAACTGTGCCTTCAAAATTCGACTTGGACTATTTTATCAAGCAACAGTGGCCTAAGCTCTTGCACTGTAACATGGAAGAGAGTGGCCTAAAATGGGAGAAACATGACGAATTGTTGCTTTTGCGTTCGTCGGTTGGCCAGAAGTCCTACGATACGGTCAAGGTTTTCGTGGTGGGACCCACCACCGATGACAATCGCCTAGCCGAGGCGGTTCTACTGCGCTTTCTGACTTGGATCTGCGAAAAATCGGCCAAACAATCGTCCTACCTCGACAAATTGGAGATTGTGGCGCTGCCCGGACTGCCGGTTGAAGGTGTCTGCTCCGTTTTATGCAAATTTTTTCTCCAATATGTCGTTCACTCCGACAATTTCTAGACTTGAGCTTTGACTCGAACGGCGCACTGCTGGAGCCGTCCTCGCTCGCTGATTGGTTGAAAGAGACACCGATCGACATGGTGATTGGTCTGGAGCCGGGAACGATCAGCTCGAAGGTCTTCTCTCCGCCCACACACACGCCCGCCTGGTTTGATAAGGAGGAATTTGAGAGCAGTTTGGCGCAGTAAGAAATTGACATAAACTCGTAGAAGCATAAACTGAAGGGGAGGGTCATACAGGTCCGGCCGGCGTTGGGGAGGGGAGAGGGTTTTTCCTCAGGTGGGGGTCGAGTCGAGGGGTGGTTTCACGCAGAGGAGGTCCAAATTTCCAAAGGCTTTTCAAGCGAATTTTAGGCCGTCAGTAAAAATCGCAATTTTCGTACCTCAAGTTGAAAAAAAAATGGCCAAAAATTGCATACTGGAAAAATCGGTCGGTGGGAGTTGAAAATTTGTCTCGGGGGATACCGTTTTGATGTTGTCCTTTGTAGGTCGGCGGGGGCAAGCCGCCCAGCCACCTGTTTCAGGGTTCGTACAGGTCAAGGAGGTCAGGGAATTTATAATTGGCCAAGGAGTCAGGGAAAACCAGGTTTCTTACAATACAACTACAAAATTGGTGCTTAGAACACCTTTTTGAATGCGTTTTTGAAGACTAATTTTTCAAAATTTGCTTGCCCTGTTGGGCAGCAGCCAAACCAGGCTTCTTACAACGACGAACCTATTTATTTTATGCTCAGGGGCCAGATTAGTAAAGACAGAACTAGCACGTTCTACCCCTAGCAATAGCTCAATAGAACGATCCCGGAACCCTAAGATCATGAAAATGATCATTAATAAGAGTTAGTATGTGCTAAGCCTAACACTTAGCACGTGCTTTCCATCGTTCTATCGAGCTCTTGCTAGGGGTAGCACATGGTAGTTATGTGTTTATTAATCTGATTCCAGAACACCGTTTTGAATGTGTTCTTAAGCTAAGTTTTCCCGCTTTCAACTTTTCTTGCCTTGGTCGGGCCACGGCTCAGCCAGGCTTCTTCAATAATTCTAACGTTAGCTTCAAAATTAGTGGGTGCGCCACTGTATGTTTGGTTTGTTGTATTTGTTCGTTTTCTGAGTTTGCTTCTGAAAAGTCACGGAATTTACTGTTTTGGTCAGGGAAAAGTCAGCAAATTTGGAAATTGCAGATCTGTGCAAACCCTGTGTTTACATGTATCACCGAAATCTCTTTGACACAGCTACTTCACATTATTTCACAGTCCTCACGTGCCGTGACAGTTAAAATTTGTAGAGCATTGGCAGAACAGAAAAAGTGCAACACAGAATTGGTGGGCTTGAGCGTGTTTTTGGGTTCGGTGGCCCAAGCCAAAAAGGACAGTCATCCGTTCATTCTGTCGATGGGAGTGGGCTGCGGTCCGGAAACAGAGGAGCAGATAGAGAAACTGTCCACCGGCCTGCTCAACGGTGCCATTCAGGTAGCTCCAAAGGTGTGTGGTGATGGAGCTTCTTTCTTTTCTTTCTTTCCACTGACTAAGCACTAACAACCCAGCAGCTTTTTTCTATAACAACCGTATGCTCAACCGCTTTGAATGAAAGGTAGACAAATTCTTGAAAGATTGCTGCAATCGTTATTGAGATATTCTGGTTAGTTCCTGAGATAGTTGCCCTCAAAATCAAAAGAGAGATTATTTTGGCAATGAACAAGAGCAATTTTTATTGTTCCATTGCACTTCATACTGCTGAGGGCTACGAGGTTTTACTCGTGAAATAACCAACTGTGTTTGTGTCATCAGTAAAGCCTCGTTGGTAGAACAACCAAGAATTCACCTATCTTTCATTAAAATCGGTTGAGATTTATGGTTGCTACTGTAAAAAATCTGCTGGGGGGACTATTTTTTGACAGACCCTATTTGTGCTGTCTGCACATGTGACTAACATTTCTTGCACTAATTTGTGGCACACACAGGTAGACCTAGACTGAAATGAAAGCAAAAGATTTTCAATTATATAATATTTATTGGTTGGTACAGGTATTGCTGTATGGTCGAAGTACCGAGGTCTCCGTGAGTCCATTACCGGACGCAGCCCAAGAGTCCCATCCTACCTGGAGTGACCAAGAGATCACCACTGAACCTCAGACAGTCACTGCTGAACTCACCAAATCAGAGCTGACCAGTGCAGTTCCAGCGGTCACTCAGAATCTCAGTCGAGTGGACAAACTGAAACAGCTATGTCCTGACTTGTATGGAGGTGTGGAGATTGATGCCACTGAAGGTTAGTTGTCTTTTTTTATCTGAGAGACATAAAAACCCAGCAGATTTTTTCCTGTTGAAATTGTTATTGAGATACTCAGCTTAGCTGCCGAGATGTTTGCACACACACGAGTGAGGGTGAGAGTGAGAACCATACATGGGCCGGGGTGAGGGGGTTTACCCCCCGCCGGCCCATACGCCCCTCGGCCGGCCATACCCCCCAACCCCCCTCCCGGAGAGAGAACGTTTTCGCTTATTTAAGGCAAAATAGGCGTTTTTTTGGACTTTTTTCGCCCCCCCCCGAGGTCTCCTGACCCCCGTCCGGATTTTTCCGGTCCATGTATGGTGAGAATAAGATTTTTATTCTGTCGTATCTTCTCAGGAGTGCGCGTCGGCTGGCCCAACGCCAACCGCGCCAAGCCTCACATTCTAATCTTGGGCATGGACGAAAATCAGCGAGAGATGCTCTGGAAATTCGCCGAGTACCTTTGTCGAAATCGTCAGCAACCGGAGGTGCAGCGCATCACCGGAAAGGAGGTTCTGGTCGTTTTTCCGGTCGTCCCCGAAGCCGCTTCCGGCTGTCGAGAACGCGTATCCGTGCACGCTCAGCAAGCGTTCATCGAAAAAGTACAGGTGCGGAGCTTCATGCAAATTTTCTACCGACCTACAACAATTTGGTAGTACATGTTTGTATTTCTTGTCTCCGCGGAGCTGTATGCAAATATTTTGTGGAACTTGTGTCTCTGTGTTGTTAGTGTGGAGCTGTATGCAAATTTGCTTCAGACGTCCTATCCAGCCCTGTCCAGCGTGATTTTGTTCAGTAGCGGCGCGATGCGAGTACAGTACTTTCCGCCGCTCGGCGACCAATCAGCGACGAGCTTGAAGTTCGTTCAACAACTGGCTGCTCAGTTTGCCGCCGCGCATCCTCTGATCGACCCGCAGCCCGGTTAGTTTTTGGACACAAATCATTATTTACTAAATTGAGAAGCCGAACAACATATTTGGTAGCCAAATGTGGCCCACTGCAGTGCCATATAGGGCGTTTTAAGTGCCTGTCCTGACCTTTTGCAAATACCTGAAAACAGTTGATTACCAGTTTGACTCTAGTTGCTATAAATGGGTTTGCAGACGCAATCGACATGTGCTCTGAGAACAAGCACAAACGACCGTCGATGGGGCAGAAGATGCATCCGTGGTTGCCGTCCTTCAAGAGCTCAGAGGGTTCCAGACCGCTCAACTCTTTACCTCAGGGGCTCGTGGTTCAGGTCTCCTGCTGCTATGAGCAGCGGAAGCTTGGTGCAAGACTGCTGGATGAGAACAAAGCAGCACTGATTAGGGCCTTGGACTGGGTAATTGTCGTTCAGGCTCAGCTACCTCTATAAAGGGGACACCATAATAATGCAGCCGGCATGTTTTCTAAGAAATCACTTTTTTATGTACTACTAACTACATACAGTGGGAAAATATTGAATTTCCGAATACATGATACAAGCTTCGAGAAAATATCTATAAAAAATATGTACGTAAAAATACATATTTTTGTTTAATGTTCTGATGTATTTTTGTGTCAATTCTACCGGAACAGCGCAAGTAACTGAAAATTTACTATTTACTCACTTACTATGTTGTTCACTAGACCACTTATGGAAAAAACTTGATTGAAAAACTATCTTTAAAAGAATCGATTTTTTGTAATTTATTCAGTTTAGAAAGTCCTAGTTCAGTAAATTTTTTTATCCGATTCTAAGTTTACCTTTGAGTACAGAGAGGTTCAGAAAAATTGTGAACTTGCTTTTGCATCCGTTTTACAGTATATCTACTCTAAATACATTTTATCTGGATACATAATACATATTTTTGAAAGTAAAATAATAATATATGTACATAAACAGATATGTATTCCAAAAGTGGTACATATTATTATGTATTTTTCGCATAAACATACATATATGTATCCCACAGTACAGTACTATCAACATATCTTACAGATTTGGCAAAGTGCCATCACTGGCAATTTATCGGTGCAGGACCTCAATGACACAATTGCCTCCGGAGTGCGGCTGAAGATAACAGCGGTGCGTAAATTCCCGCACGGCGGAGATTCGCTAATTCGCTACAGCACTGCCAACGGTCAGTACTTCGTCAATCTGCCTCCGGGCGAGTACGAGCTGGAGGCCTCCAAGTCGGGTTACAAACCCACCACTGCCGGGTTCCAAGTGACCGTTGACCCTGCCTCCAATGTCCTTATGGAACCGGCCAGACTGGACCTGTGGCTCAGGGAGAACTGGGTTCTTTTTGGAATGCGAAGAACGGCCTGGGCGCTTATTCTGGCTGCCATCACTTTGGGAGTTCTTTCGGTAAGTGGACAAAGGTGGTTGACCCCTCAAGGTCTGACGTATCCCCCACCAGGCCGCCGCTAGCCCCTCGGGAACTTTTTGGAAGAGATTTCAGTGTTCTATTCTGATAGAAATAGACCTAGAATAGGTGTTGTAGCTCAAAGCTTAGCTTAATTGCAAAAATTGGCGAAATAAACTTGATTGTAGCTGAAAATCTGACTTAACACCCTCTCAGCCCCTCACCTTAGGATTTCAAAATTCCAATCCCCACCAGCAAACATGGTCTAGTATTTGGGCTTGGAGAAAATATTCAATTCCTGGCGGGGGGCCAGACAAGGGTAATCGGGATGGGCTGAGGGGTTGACCCCCTTAGGCTCAGACCTCCCCCCATGAGGCCGCCGCTACCCGCCCTCAGGAATTTTTGGCAGGAATTTTGTATAGAAAATTATGATAAAAGAAGGCCTAGATTAGGTGTAAATGAGCTCAGAATACCTTTGCTTATTTTAACCTATTTTAGCGAAAAATAAGCCTAAAAACCTTGATCTTCGCAAAAAAGCGGACTTTTTGGTGGCTTTCCATCCCTTCAATCCCGTATCAGCCGCCGCTACCCCGCCTGAGCCTCCTCAGGATTTGAAAATTTGCCACCCTTCAGCCGAAATGTTTTGGGGTAGCGGCAGTCTGAGCGGCGTAGATGAGGCTCATGCATGCCACTCAGCATACATGTAACAGGTTATCCGGGGGTTTGGGGGTCTGTCGCCGGCCGGGGGTCTGAGCCCAAATGTTGGGCGGGCGGTTGGGCACTAAAAAACGCTCAAAATTGAAAAATCGCAATTTTTCGGCTAAAAATCGTCAAAAAACGCCAATTTGTGCTGAACTACGGATAAAAAGTGCGTTTTTTACAGGTGATGTTGGCAATTTTTCTGTCTGAAATTGCAAAAAATCGCTCAAAAAAATTACTTGACAGAACAGAAACATCGGAGGGGGGTCGGAAAAATCTTCTCCGGGGCGGGGGCGGGGCCAGACCTCCTGTTAAATGCACGCCCCTCAGCCGAAATGCTAGCTAGCCATGTTATGTAGTGTGTGTTTTGGTAAGAAACCGTCTTTCCAGTACATTCTGTGTTGTCTGTGTCGCAACACGGGCAAGGAGAACCGACCGTGGGAGAACGGCTTCGAACCTCTTCCACTCGACGATTCGGACTCTGACCTCGATTCGGAGGAGAAAGACACGATGGGTCTGGCCGGAAGTGCCAATCGATTCTCTTCTATGACTGGTGGCGCCACCTGGCGGCCGAACGGCAAAGCCAAAGAGAGATTGGGCAGCGGTAGCGAGGACGAACTGTTCGATTCTGTTCGATTTTCGTCTCCACCCGGGTCCTAGACTGAAATTAAATTTGCATATTGTTTTCTTACTTGCTGCTTTTCTTCACTCAGATCTTCTTGTTCTTTCAACTTTGCTGCTTGCCTGGCCTGCCTCAGCGACTTTTGAAGTCGGACCATTGTTTTTGCTAGTTCTTTCTTCGGCTAACAACAGAGTATGATGCACTGTTTTGCAGCAATCGTAAGAAGATTTCCAAAACTGTGGAACGTTATTTCAGCCAAAAAAGTAATCTTGTCGAAATTGAAATTCGTGAAATTGCACTATTTGTTTGCGTGGAAACGTTTTCCGGAACACTCTGTACACTTGCAACTGTCTTGTCCTATTTTGTTCGATTTTTCTCTGTTGTCAGACTACTACCGATTTAATTGATAGAATTTAAAGTTTGATGGTGCTGGTTGCCTTAAAAGTATAGGTGCCTTTCGGTCAGGATAAGGGTATCATAATGAGTGACGTCATTCAGTGATCTTTGTTGAATTTTTATTATTTAATCAGATTTTGATAAAATTCGATTCGAACTGTTTAGACTGACTGCTTACTCTATTACAGTCAGGCACTTAACGGCGTTTATGGTACTGGCACCATTTATGGAACCGGTACCTAGGCTAGTGGCATCATAAATGGTAGCCCTACGTTAGGGGACTATGGTTTTACCATACATGGTACCGGCACCCATACCCATGGTACCATATATGGTACGAAGTTGGAAGGGAGCAACCGCTACGACACCAGTGCCAAGGTACGGGTACCATATATGGTATCACCACTGTGGCCGAACGTAAGGTTAAAAATTATGGTGTCACTAACCAAGGTACTACCACCATATATGGTGCCAGTAGCATAAAGGGCGTTAAGTGCCTGACTGTATTATAGTGTTGTTTATCTGTACTTTACGTACACGTCACATCCGACTTCTATATCGCCTTCTTTATCCAATCCCAAAAGACATCCTAGCACCGGGTTGGAGCCCAAACTTTTCCGGTCGTCTTCGTTCTGTAGCACTCGGTATCTGAAAGTCACACTTTCTTTTTGTTGTCTCCTGCAGAGTTGTGACGAGTCTACTAACTTTCTCAAGCTGCTCAACGGTTCGAACTGTTTGTCCTTTTCGCCAGTTACAGTATCTATCGTGGTTTGCAGACAACGCGTGCACGGGCGCAAGTAAGTCATCTCAGCCTCACCGATTCTGATTTCCAGCCAATTATCCTGAAAGTAATGCTGATCAGTTGTATTGGGCAGTGCAAAAATTGCGTACTAATGGCATTAGGGTGTTGGTCCAATGATTAATACTTATTACGGTGGGGAGGGGGTTGGCACAGTTCTGTGGGCAGGTATTGAGAAAGTACCTAATACCAGGTATCAGGTACAGGTATTTGAAAAATACCCAATCAGGTATTAGGTACAGGTAGGTATTCATAAAAATACAGGTATCAGGTATTAGGTATCAGGTATTTTGTCAATGAAGTTTAAAATCAGGATTTTAGCCGAAGATCGCTCAAATTGCCAATTTAGGGCTCAAAAGGCGGCTAAAATAAGTTTAGTTAAAGTCATAATTGAATTTTTTCGTTGTGATACTGCACAAAATGCCAAAAATCTGTTATCAAAATTATCGCAAGGGGTGCGTGCGTACTGTACGTAATTGCTTGCCAGATTCATCTATGGTTGTGTTGATGTACGCTAGTCAGAGTAAGGCTTTTAAGTATAAATCTTTTTCACGCGTTTTTTTCTTATTTGTCTTCGCCTCTACTCAATGGCTTGCTCAGAATTTTGCCAAGCAAGTGGAAAATTTTGAGAATGCAAGAAAATTTTGAAAAAGTGGCCTTCAAAACGCTTTTAAAAGCATTCTGAGTATTAGATTAGCAGAAATTTTCAGTTTTTGTAGTATGAAGAGGCCTGGTTGGGCCGTTGCCCAACCAGAGCGAGAAAATTCTGAAAAATTAGTGTTAAAACACAGTTTTTTAAGTGAACTCATCGGTCTAAAACTACCATTTAGTGCCATTTGTTTGTACCTGATACCTGTACCTGTTTCAGTCCAAAAATACCCAAAATCAGGTAGGTACAGTTCAAAAGTACCCGATCAGGTATCAGGTAGGTATCAGGTGGGTATTGCAAATGTACCTGATAATCAGGTACAGGTACAGGTATACCTGATCCACAGTATGGCACAGGGCTGTTGGGTCGGTTTTTTTCGTTTTTCCCGGAAAAAAACCGGTTTTTTTCCTAGGGGCTCGGAAAAAAACTAAAATGTGGAAAAAACTCAAGTAAGTTTTTAAAGGAAATAGACACAATAACTGGTTAAATTCGCTTCCAATGCTTTGAATTTACGTTAATAGAAGCCTTACAAGCATTTCCATGGCATAACTTAGCTGTTTTGCTAAAAAATACTGGTACCATTTTCAGGCAACTTTTATTATTGTATTTTTGGTGTTTTAAAATCAAATTACTACTCTAAAACATGAAATTAGTGCATTTTGTAATAAAACTCACGCTATTTCGTTGAATTCTGCAATAAAAAGCGATTGTTACAAAAATTTTTTCTGTCATCTCGGAAAATAACTTTTGGAAAAAAACAGGAAAAAAACCGGCTTGAGTTTTTTTCCGGAAAACAAACAGCCCTGGGTTGGCAACAGGGGCGTACCCAGTGTGGTGCATTTTGAAAATTTGAAACTAGGTAAAGTAATACTAGGTAAAGTTGTCACCTAAAAACTAGGTACAGTAATACTAGGTAAAGTTCTCAGCTAAGAAACTAGGTAAAGTAATACTTAGGTAAAGCCCAGAAAAACTAGGTAATACTAGGTAAACCCAAAACGCTCGAAATCAAGTCAAAATATTATTTTTTGGTTCGATAGAACAATAATGAAGTTAGTGGAGTTAAAAATTACGAAATTTGACACAATTCAAGTAAATATTTGTATTTTATTGATCAAATAAGTCAGAAATTCATTCTCTGGGCCACTGTAATTGTGGGAAAGCCGGAAATTTGAAGGTTTGCTGACTGAAAAAGCCATGTAAAACTGAAAATATCAAACTAGGTAAACTTGTTCTACCTAGAAGTACCTAGTTATGTGGATTTAAAACTAGGAAAAGTAAAACTAGGTAAAATAGAGTAACCAGCAACTAGGTAAAGTAAATCTAGGTACTTTTCCCGCATATTAACTAGGTAATACTAGGTATACCTAGTTACCTAGTTACCTAGATAAAAAGTGCACCACATTGGGCGTACCCAGATTCTACAAATGGGGATGTAAAATTTTGAAGTTGCTTGGTTGGGGCAGGTAGAGAAAATTTTGCAAAATTAGCCTTCAAAAACGCATTTAAATGATATTCTGAGCATAAAATAGACGAAATAGCAGTTTTAGTACTTTAAGGAGTTTTAGCAGTTGTCTTTTGCCCAACCAGGGCGAGAATTTTTCGAAAAATACCCTTCAAAAACGCCTTTAAAATTCATTCAGCAACCATTTAGAGTAGCTTAGATTAGAGGTCATGGTTTTTCAACTGCCAAATAGCTGGCTCTAACTTTCCAAAAAAATCAAATATTTGGGAGTGGCCAAATTATTACGTAATTAGGGGAGGGGTCTGAAAATTATTTCCACCCATTATCACGGGGGAGGGGGTCAGAAAAGGCCAAAAACACCACCATATACATTGCATGGTACCACCACACTCCCCGAACGTGGGGGTACCACCATATATGGTACCGGTACCATAAACGGCGTTAAGTGCCAGACTCTAATTGTTGCACGCCACCTGTGCAAAATTTTTTCTGCACATTACTCGGCGCTAGGATGAAAATGCCAATATTTTAGGTTATGGTACCCACCAGTGCTCTTCGGTACTATTGTTGACGGCGTTCAGTGTCTGACTGTAGAATGCAGTAGTTTAGACAGCTCACCTCATCGTAAGGCTTAGTTCCAGAGACAGTTATGTTGCCGCGAAAATTTTGGTCCGTGATGCGTTTGCCGGAACATATATGATTGGAGAGCAAATCATCCACAGATTCCTGGCACATCAGTAGGTACGGCGACTTCGATGCGTAGGCCAACTAAAATCTGCCTTTGTTTTTTAGGATTTGATAGACTCTATTGTACCTTTTCGCTTCTGTTCGGTATGAATCCAGTCCATTTTTCCTTCAAATAACGTGGAACGTCATTCCTGAGTCCCGCAACGAAGTACAGTAATCGTATGGGGTAGGTAGTATTGAGGAATTTTCCTAGCCATTGGCCAACTTCTTCGCCGCAATCGTAGCCCTCCACCTCTCTGCCATTGGTCTCAACTCTGAAAACGCTTGTGTACAGTAGTACGTAAGTGTATGTAGTGTTGTTTAATAAATAGCATACATGTAACAGGAACAGGTCATCCGTCCCGTCGAAGGGGGAGGGGGTTGGGGGGTCTGGCGCCGGCCGGGGGGTCTGAGCCAAAATTTTAGGAGTGGGTTGGGCACTAAAAAACGCTCAAAAATCGAAAAAATCGCAATTTCTTGGCTAGAAATCGCTAAAAATCGCTAACTTGGGCTGAAATACAGCTAAAAAGTGCTGTTTTGCAGGCGATTTTGGCAATTTTTGTATCTAAAATTGTAAAAAATCGCAAAAATTTGCTCAAAAAATTACTTGCCAGAAAAATCGAATGGGGGGTCGGCAAAATCGTCTCGGGGGGAGGGGTCCCATCGGGGGGGGGGCTGGCCTAAGCCTAAGTCGCGTGGGGGCAGACCCCCCAGGCCCCCTGTACATGTATGGTAATAGGGGGCTCCGCTGTGTGCCCCCCAGTAGGAGTAGCTCAAATTTCTAAAACTCAGGAAGTATTCAGTAGGTAAACCCAGATTTCTCGAAATTCGGTAAAGATAAGTACAAGTGTACATAAGTGCTTTGTTTTTCTATAGTAACTCAGTAGTACTCAGTAAACAATTCAGTAAACTCAGTAAATCAGCAAAATTTAGAAAAATCTCATATTTTAAAGGAAAATGTTTGCCTGATATAGCTTTCAGCTGGAATCCTGAATTCAGTACCTTATTATGTTAGTAATTGTATTTCGCACCGATTCACAAAGTTCTGAGTAATTAACTAGCTCGTGTACCTTAAAAATAAATAGCTAGAGGCTCCGGTAGTAGTTCTGGATAAAATAAAATGTCTGTATGAAATTAGACAAATCAAGCTTCGCTCTAACTTTCGTAATTTCTTCACAGTTCAGATACATGTAGATAGAAAAAGGTTGGTCTAACAACAGAACAGCAAGAACAGCAGTAGATAACTGCTACTTCTATATTCTTCGATCTGATAATAAATAAGAAGTAGTATGCAATGCAAATAAAACTTTAGGCTGAAAACCAGTGAAAGCTGCAAATGCATCGACAAATCCGTGTCTTTTTGTACTGAACGGACGCCAAAAGGTACGTAGAAAATCCGCCAGAATGTTTTTCAACAATTTTTTAACTGTTGACAATTTCAGACACTAAAATTGCACTAACTGTTTGTAAAAGAGCGCTTTTTACGTGTATCTCAGCTCCAATTACAGTATTTTTTACAATTTTTTAGCGATTTTTGGTGATTTTGAGGGTTTTAGTAGTCTACTCAATAAGGTGGGTGATCTGTTTACGTAAAATCGCTAAAGATCGCTTGAATTCTGCTCATCGCTGCCATAATTCGACTTGAAGTAAAACTATAGTTTACCCAAAATATTTCAGTAAAGCAGGACTGAAAGCACTCTTGAAAATCTAAAATCCCTATGGCTTCTATCAAAAGTGTTAGGCTAACTTACGTCACTCGTCTCAGGTTTTCGGCCGAAACAAAGCTAGAGAAATCTAGCCGAAATTCCGGCATATCCGGTGCATTGATAAAGAGAATATTATCATCGATATCCGACTGAATCAAGCTCATTCTTGACTCCTGTTGTGCGTCCACTTTATCTCCTTTCTCCGCGTTTATCAACATAAAATGCCGGTCCTTCACCTCCCCCGCTTGCATGCCCCAGAGGGCGCACTTGGCTGTAGAAATGGAATTTGCCTTGCACCCTTTGATTGGGTAGATATAGAGTGCACTGACTTTTCCCACCTTCACCCAGGGTCTCTGTGAGTTGGTCAGCCATCGTCTGAATGCACTGGAAGGACTCAGAATAGCATAGATAATGCAGGCACTGGATAAAGCTATTCCTGAGGCTAGCAGAATTTGCTGGGTCTCAGGCATCTTTTGGCCGGCCAACAAAACAACCAGCTGATGCAATATGCGCGCAGAACTGTTAAGAACTTAGTTTAAAGTTCAAGTTTATAGATTACGTTTGGATGACGTTGGTTTACAGGTTGATACGTGTGCTTTTTAAATTTTTCCTGCAGTCAGGAATGCCTAGGCCGACCATAGAAAAATTATACTACGTTAGTACCAAAATAAATTTTTGTTTGTTTGTTTGTTTATGAGTTCCACTGTCCTTTCGGACAGCTCAGGACACCCCTCGCTCTTTTCAGAGCCCTTCAATGGGGTAGCCCTGTCTACAAACAACCCTCCCCTTTGCTGCTATTAGGTGCAACGGCAGCGCCGGTTCGGTTCCCATTTACCTACTGGCCATCACCGGCTTTCGGCGGTCTGGGTTGGGCTTTACGTCGACTACTTCGCTGCTAGTACCAAATCAAACCAAATTCAAAATGACCCCTTCTATGCTATATCGTACATACAGGGTACAAACTTTTTGCTGTAGCAACCGTAATCTTAACCGATTTGAATGAATCTTTTTCGAATGAGAGATAAATACATTCTTGAAAAATTTGATGAAATTTTTATTGACGTACTCTGCTTAGTTCCTGAGATATTTGTCCTCAAAGTCATAACAGTGATTTTGCCAGTGAACAAGAGCGATTCCGTTGCAATTCACAATAAAAGCAGGATTTCTATTCATTGTTTCGATTTTGAGGGCAAATATCTCAGGAACTAAGCAATGTATCTTAATCAAAATCTCATCATTCTTGCAAGAATCTATTTATCTTTCATTCAAAAAAGCTTTAGTCAAATCAGTTGAGATATACGGTTGCAACAGCGAAAAATCTGCTGGGTTGTTTTTTTGTTTGACGGATCCTGCACGTGTACTTTATAGCAAAATCCATTTTTGGTACTAATATTATGATTTTGGTAAGACTTATTCATTGGCCAGTTCCCATACCAAACTAGTTGTTTCGATGGGAAACCACTCACAGAAAATGAATTCAAGATAGTTTCCATGGCTATGGTACCACCAAGATGGAATTCTATGGAAGTGAATTTCTATGGCATTAAAATTAGCAAACTACCACTAGCACTACTATACTAGATTCACACCAAAGTCACACCAAACAAACTCAAACTGAACAAGCTAGTAGTACCCATGTATACTACATCATATCATAACGGATTCAAATCGGCCAGTTAATACCATAACATATAAAATTCCAAGTTTGCATTTGGTAGGCAATCTTGGGTGTGATGGAAAAGATGCTGTTTATGTTTAGTTTATCATCAACAACCATTAACCATTGCAGAAAATTAGTTCCATCCCTGCCTTAAAACAATATCAGTCTCCATTCAACAATTTTTCTCTACCATCTATTTATATTTCACATAAACTTCATTCCCAATTTCAATATGACCTTCTTGGTCCAATCCCAACAAACATCCAAGCACTGGAGTGTCACCCAAGATCTTCCGATCACTTTTATTCTTCAGCAGTCGGTACCTAAAACACGTACTCACAATATAACTAAAACACGCAGCCCAATATTCATTACTTCCGCATACTCTTCAACGGCTCAAACTGCTTGCTTTTCTCAGCGGTCACTGCATCTATGGTAGTACGAACGCAGATCGTCCGCGGTCCGAGATAGGTAAACTGGACATCGTTAATTTTTATGTGTTGCCAGTTATCCTAAAATGCAGTGTGTAAAAGAACCAGTTACATACTTTACCAGGATTCCGTAACAAGCTTCTAATTAAAGCTATACTCGAATGCTAGCCCCACCTAACAATTACAAACCCTGCCCAACTCCCTCTTCCTTTGGCCCGACCGGATACAAATTTCTACTGGATCCGGATTCGAATCCGTTTGGGCTTTTATAGCTAGCCCAAAACCCGCCTATGCCTATCTGTACTGTTTATATAAGGGGAGGGGCGTTGAGGGGTCTGGCGCCGGCCAGGAGGGGTCTGAAAATCGGCTAAAAACGTCAAAAAACGCTAATTCGGGCTGAAATACAGCTAAAAGTGCTGTTTTACAAGGCGATTTTGGCAATTTCTGTCACTGAATTTGCAAAAAATCGCAAAAATTTGCTCAAAAAATTACTTGCCAGAAAATCGGAGGGGGTCGGAAAAATCGTCTCGGTGGCATTCGGGGGGTCTGGCCTAAGTCGGGTGGGGGGCAGACCCCCAAACTCCCTGTTACATGTATGCTATATACAGGTAAAAAGTTGCGTACAAACACCTCATCAAACGGCGGAGCTCCAGAAACGACGATATTTCCTCGAAAATTGCGTTGTGAAACGGTGTTCCCTTGAGGAAGACGAGAGGTGACGTCATCAACCGAACTCTGACTCATCAGCATGTACGGGGTGTAAGTGGCAAGGCCTGTCTAAATAAAAAATAGCCATTTTTCTAGTTATTGTCCATACATGTAACAGGTCATCCGCCGATGGAGAGAGGGGGGTTGGGGGGGTCTGGCGCCGGCCGGGGGGCGGTCTGAGCCAAAATTTTGGGGGAGGGGGTGGGCACTAAAAACGCTCAAAAATCGAGAAAAATCGCAATTTTTGGCCTAAAAATCGCCAAAAATCGCTAATTTGGGCTGAAATACAGCTGAAAAGTGCTGTTTTTTAGGCGATTTTGGCAATTTTTGTGTTGAAAGTGTAAAAAATGGCAAAAATTTGCTCGAAAATTTACTTGCCAGAAAAATCGGACGGGGGGGTCGGTGAAATCGTCTCGGGGGGGGGGGGTCCCCCAACCGAGGGGGGTCTGGCCTAAGTCGGGTGGGGGGGCAGACCCCCCAGACCCCCCTGTTACATGTATGTTATTGTCATACATGTAGCAGAGGCAGGGGGCCCGGGGCCTGCCCCCATCCGACCGGGATCCCCTCGAGACAATTTTTTCGACCTACTCCGATTTTCAGGCAAGTAACTTATTCAGCCAATTTTTGCGATTTCTTAGAATTTCAGACACAAACTGCTAAAATCGCCTGTAAAACAGCATATTTTAACTGTTTTTAAACCCAAATTAGCGATTTTTAGCTCAAAATTGCGACTTTTTGGAATTTTTTAGCGGTTTTAGTACCCAACCACCTCCCCTAAAATTTGGGCTCAGACCCCCACCCAACCCCCATCCCCAAGCCTCGGATGACCTGTTACATGTATGATTGTCATTCTTGTGTTGCTAAAGATTCGTACCTTTTCATTTCTGTTCGGTACAAAGCCAGACCACTTTTTGCTCATGAACCCAGGTACGTCAATTTTGAGTCCCGGAGCGAAGTACAATAGACTGAGTGGACAGTCAGTTTGAAGAAAATCTTTAAACCACTCTGCCACTTCTTTGCCGCAATCGTACCCTTGACAGTTTCTGGCGTCGTGTCCCACTCTGAAATATTCATCAGTCTATAGCTTTCACATAAACCTGACGAACACAAAAAACTGACGTCACATTACGTATCTTCTTGGCCGAGAGAACTGAGGCCATTTCTAGACAGAACTCAGCTTTTTCTGGAGCGTTCAAATAAAGACAATTGTTATTGAGTTTTGACTCAATTAAGACCATCTTGGTGTGATTCTTCTGATCCAAAGGGACTGCTAATTGGTCGTTGATTAGTATAAAACGTCGGTCTTGAACTTGGCCATCGCTGATGCCCCATAAAAGACAGTCGGCTTGAGTTAGCGAACTTTCCTTGCACCCTTTTATGGGATAGATGTAGATGCCACTGACCTGACCGACCTTCACCCACGGTCGTCGCAAATTGGCCAGCCATCTACGAAATAAACTCGATCGGTTAAAGACCGAATAACAAAGGTAGATTGCCGCTGCTAAGCCCGACCCGCTCACAATAACAAGTCTAAAGGGGACTGTCATTTTTGTTCACTGATAATACTCCTGACTGTAAAACTCGATCGGTTAGAGACCCGTGTAAAACTACCAACTATCTAAAATATACTGCTTACTTAGGTTAGTTATCTTATCTTTCTCGTGCCAATAAAACAGTTAGTTGTTATACGCAGCTCTTTACCCCCCAGAGGCTAACTAATTTATCGGTGTGTATCTTTTTTTGTAAGAAGATGGGTTTTTCAAAACTGGTACATACTTAGGTTCAGTGGCAGGCAGTGATTTCAAATAGGCGTTTGTGAAAAAAATAGCAGAAATCATTGAGTACTTTTGTTTTTTTGTAGAAAAATGAAGAAAAATATGTAAAATGTTGAAAAGACGCAACAGCAATTGTGATCAGTCTCCCCCGCCACCGGCGGCTGCTCAGTCAGTTTCACAAAGCCTAAGTACTGTTGTTTGGCATTTGATTTTCCGAATGTTTATGTGCATGTGTATACACATTTACTCTCAAATGTGTATGGTAATTTTTGTATATTCAAAAACAAAACAGATGTGTTCCAAAAAAACAATGTGTATTTTTATGTACATGTGTGTTGTACTGAAAATCCAAATATTTGGTAGATTTTGAGCCAGAAATGCTAGAAAAAATCAAATCTCTCAATGTCTGCTGCTTGAAACCATAGATAGCTTTGTAGCTTAGCTTTGAAATAGCATTACGTACTTAGGCCATTTTAAGGGGTTTGCGATGATACCTACTGCTTATTACAGCAGCGAAACCATCAAAATTCTAGGATTGAACTCAATATTTCATCGACTTTTGCTGGCCAAATACACATACACAAAATACACATCTTGAGTATTGGTCACGTACATATATCAGAATTTTCAATGTGTACAGTATGTGTATAAGTGTCGGTTTCTAGGTGTATAGGAAGAGAACCTTTTATAAAGCAGTGCTTTTTACCTGGGCGGCGGCTTACTATCAAACCAAATCTATCTAAACCCAAGGTGCACGAAATTCAAAGATTGACACACACGCCCAGAGCTGTTGGGTCGCTTTTTTTCCTCGTTTTTTCGTTTTTCTCCGAAAAAAAAAACCGGTATTTTCCTTGGGTCTTGGAAACAAACTCAAGCAAATTTTTAAAGAAAATAGGTACACTAACTGGATAAAAATTCGCTTAAAGTGCTTTGAATTTATGTTAACAGATTTACGTCTTACAAGCATTTCCATGGCATAACTTAGCTGTTTTTGGCAAAAAATACCGGTACCATTTTCAGGCAACTTTTATTATTGTATTCTTGTTGTTTTAAAATCAATTTTCTACTCTAAAAGATGAAATTAGTGCATTTTGTAATAAAACTCACGTTATTTCGTTGAATTCTGCAATAAAATGCGATTGTTAAAATTTTTATTCTGTCATCTTGGAAAATGACGTTTCGGGAAAAGCGAAAAGAACTGAAAAAACCGGAAAAGAAGCGGCTTGAGTTTTTTCGGAAAACAAACAGCCCTGCCCAAGCCTAACTCTAAAGCCAGCAAATGCAAATGCCGCATCCGCAAAACTGCACCAAAAATTGCATTCCATTGCACGGATAATTGCATTGCATCGCATGTTAGGTTTTGCTTGAAAATGTATTTGACATAAAAACGGAACTACTAAAAGACTGGAGTATGGAGAGATTACAAGAAGAAAGGTATCGAACGAACGCATCACACATCAGCACAGAAAGCAAGAGTTAGAACACAGATCGTACTCTGATAATATACTTGTACACAGTTCTGAGAGCTTGTAAAAATGCGCAGTAAATAGTACAGACTAGTAAGACTTTGGTAAACATTCACATAGTATAGATTGCAGACTTTCACCAGTCAAACTGGTCAGCGGTAAAGTCTTTCTTTGACCACATATATTTTCCTCCTCTACTAAAGAACGCTTTTTCATCGAAACCAGCAAATTTCAGGGCTTCTGCAACGCCCACGTCCAGGATAGACTTGGACGGAAGCTTCTGACCGGAAGTGTTGTCCAGGAAGCGCATGTACTCGTCGAGAATAAGGTAACTGTTGCGCATCTAAAGCGATCCATAGTGCGCAATTTAGAAAAGACTTGGCACAAATCAAAACTACAGTATGTTTGCCTAATAAAGTATGGTAGAAAGTGTGACGTCTGAAAAGGCAAATTTCGCTGTTCACACACACAAATCAAGACTACCGTATGTTTGCGTAATAAAATACGGTAGGTAATGTGTCGTGCGAAAATATTGGACTCACAGCGAAAAAAATTAGAATAGTATTCTTACGGTTTCGGAAGACTCCGGCACCAGACAGGAAACAGTGTTATGTCGTTGCAGAAAGTCAGAAAAGTCTTGATCGCTCACAACGAACGATTGGGCTGTCCGCAACGCGTCGGCTCCTGTATTTTCTCCCTCAATCAAAAGGCACTGGAAGACCTAAAAAGGCTGGGTTAGGTGTAGCTGGGGGGGGGAATCAGGGAAGGTCAGAAATGGACTATAGATTAATTAATTAACTTTGTTTGACTATAGGTACGACTCTGGAACGTGCCTTATACTGATGCGTCCCCCCTAGGGGTATTTATATATTTGGAAAACAGGCCCTCAGGAGCGTGCCCTGTGCTGATGCGTCTCTAGGGGTACTTTTATATTTGGCAAAACAGGCCCTCGGGAGCGTGCCTATGCTGATCTAATGATGCGTCTCTCTAGGGGTATTTTTATATTTGGAAAGCAGGCCTCTCCCGAGCGTGCCCTATGCTGATGTAGTGATCGTTAGACTCGTCAGGCGAAGGGTTTTCAAATGATGTATAACATCACCATTTCGGACGATTTTGAAATTTTGGAATTTTGCCGAAAAATAATCGATAATCGATATCTATCGATAAAACATGTTAATTTATAATTAATTATGATCATTGAAACATTAATTTCTGTTTGAGATCGGTTCCTGATTCCCCCAGCTACACCTGATCCAAACGGCTGCGATTCAGAATTTTTGGTTATGTTGTTTCCGTTTCCTCTACCTTCCATCTAACAGGATTGAGTTCGAGAATCTCGGCGGTCATGTCTTCAGTTTTGTTAAAGCTGTTAACCACAGTGTTGATCTTAAAGCCGACTTTAAATTCATGGCACCAGTCGCGGATGGTCAGAAGCTGATCGATGTGGTCTTTACGGGAAGTTTTGCCCTTCCAGCCGCGTCCGATTTCAGCATTCACTTTCGGCAAGAAGCTGTCACACGAAATGGCCAGAATATCCAGATCGTGAGCTGAAGATGCAGGGATGTGAGGTGTGTTTTTTCGATAAAAACTGGTTTTTCCTAAGTGTCGGAAAAAACATAAATCGCGGGAAAAACTCAAGGTAAAAATAGCTTATTTATGTCATTTTTCAGTTAAAATGTGGCTTTTGAGATGTAAGTATAGTAGGCTAGACTGACTCAAAACTGTTAGAAAAAACAACAGAAATACCAAAATTGGCAATCTAAAATGAAAAGGCAAACTGCTGTAAGCAAATTTGTATATAGGGTTTATGATGGAGCCTGTCAGGTACTGTTTCATACCTGTTTCGTGATTTATATCTGTGTAAGACGGGTATTTCTGTTCTGAAAAGACTCAGCAAAGCGCTAGAAAGCGTTAGAAACCGTAAAACCAGGCTAGGATACTGAGAACTTGAGCTTTCGCAATTTTGAAAAAAACTGGAAAAAAGCAGGCAGAGGTTTTTTCTGAAAAATATCCATCCCTGTGAAGATGCTAAAGTGTAGTAATTTCTTAACGTAGTGCAAAGTATGTACAGTATCTAATAGACACCCTCTGTCATCAACTACACAGGGTCGTCCAAAATCTACAAAACAAGCCTGACGGGGGCTGCACCAGGAAAAGGTGCCCACTCACATTTTTAGGTAATGTACTATACGTACAGTACATATGTACAAGTAACAAGTCCGGGCGGGCCTGGGAGAGGATGTAAGGAGGTTCCTACAAGGAGAGATCCAGGAGGTTTCGCCCAGGGAGCGGGTCCAAATATTAAAAAATTCCAAAGAAAACAGCTGGAAATGGGTTTTTAGCACTATTTATTCCATATTAAAAGGCTGAAAAAAGTTGCCAAATGGCGTTTAAGAGCTATAATAACAAGCAAAAAGTGACAGAAAGGATTTCTGAAAGAAAACACTGATTTCTCTTAAATATCAACAGCGCAAACGCCAACTTTGGTTACCAAAAGCCATTTTACTACGGAATCGGAAGCCCGGTAATTATGGCAAGTCTTCCTGAAAATCAAGTGACTACCGTAGACTCGACCGTAAATTACACAAATTCAATTCAATTGCCGAAAACTTCGTACTCAGACAGTCTTCAATTCTTGATTTGATAGGTTTAGATAGCTTCTGTAAACATATTGGAGCTTCTAAGTTGCCTAAGTTTTCAAAACTTGTTTAAAACTGAGCTATTCAGACTTAAACGTACAGTCAGTTGTTGCCAAGATCAAAACCAGTGTATTTCATGCTTTTCATGCAGAACATCCAGTTTTATTGTAAAATATAGACCAAGACCCGTGTCGTTATAACAGTCAGGCACTAACGCCGTTTATGTTACCTACACCATATAAGGTGCCGGTACCATATATGGTACCGGTACTCCGGTACTTATCGGCACTTGCAATTTCCCAATCGTGCTTAGTTTAGTTTACTGGGGGACGGCTATGATTGTTTGGCACCGTGATGGCAAGAAAGACCGACCGTATGTTTTGAACCACTTTTCCGTGATCAAACTTCCATTGGAGACAATCGTAACGGAATCCAGTTCAAGGTTCTGCTTACAAAAACGCACAAGCTCTCCGACAAAGTGTGCACGTTTATGTATGAACGGTTCGCCGCCCGAAAAATTGATCTTCACCATACCTAAGACACCTGTGCTGTCTCGTACGTATGTCGTATACAGTATGTACATGTGGTGGGGAAGTTTGAGGGGTCACCCCCTAGTTAGGAGGTCTAAAGCCCGCTCACTGTCACCGACAGTTTTAGTACGCACCGAACTGTACCAATTATTGCCGGCACAGCTGGTGTAGTGGTTTAGGTCGCATGGCCACTGTGCGCGACGTCGTGCGGTCATCCTCTCGGCCAGACATGGGCTAGCATTTCGGCTGAGGGGGGTAGAATTTTCAATTCCTGAGGGGGGCTGAGGGGGTAGGACCGTCTGAGCGGGGCTGAGGGGGTGGTTAGCCAAAAAGTCCGATTTTTTACTAAAATCAAGGGTTTTTTGTTTATTTTTCATTAAAATAAGCTATTCTGAGCTCATTTACACTTAATCCAGGCATATTTTTATCATAATTTTCTATACAAAATTCTTGCAAAAAATTCCTGAGGGGGGTAGCGGCTTTCTGAGTGGGGTAGGTAGGTGGGAGGCTGAGGGGAGCCAACCCCCCTCAGCCTCCCCCTTTGTCCATGTCTGACTGTGCGTACAGTACAGTACAGTACTCGCTGTATTTAATTGGATGCAGATAGTAATTAGAAAGGAACCAATTAGCTTTACCGGCTTCCTTCAGAAGCTGTAGTCCTTTTTTGGCTTCTTCCAGCGGCAAAACGAAGCTGGTCTTGGCTGTGTGGAAACAAAAGCCACACCTGAAAACTTGTTTTGTTTTTTCAAGTGTAAACTTTTTATTTGGTAAGTGCTTAGTTATGAAAGTTTGCACCTCACAGGCTAAACACTAGACAGAAGTTTACCGTCCCAACCAGGTCAAGCATTAGCATTTTTCACTGCTGCCAGCAACCTACGTATGGGGCGGGCAACAATTACGTTATCGTGTTTTTGCCCGTTTTCGGACCCCTCCGCGCTGATAGTCGCTCGTAACAATTTTCTGACCTCTCCCCTAATCACGTAATAATTTGGCTACCGGCCATACATGTAACAGGGGGTCTGGGAGATTTGCCCCCACCCGACTTAGGCCAGACCCCCGGATGGGAACCCACCGAGACGATTTTTCCTACCCCCTCCGATTTTTCTGGCAAGTTAATTTTTTGAGCAATTTTTTGCAATTTCAGACACAAAAGTGCCAAAATCGCTTGTAAAGCAGCAGTTTTCAGCTCAAATCTGCGATTTTTGAGCGTTTTTACAGCACAACCTCTCCCAAAAAATTTGGCTCAGACATCCCCGGCCGCCGCCAGCCCTACCAACCCCCTCCCCCCTTCGACGGATGACCTGACCTGTTGTTAAATGTATATGCTACCGCATCCGACTTTTTTGGAGAGTTGTAGCTGAAGTTTTTCAATTCTATGTAAAATGACGTTGTTAGTAAAATAACATACAATGTATGTATCATACATGTAACAGGGGGGTCTGGGGGGTCTGCCCCCCACCCGACTTAGGCCAGCCCCCCCAGATGGGGACCCCCCCCCCCCCCCCGAGACGATTTCACCGACCCCCCCCCTCCGATTTTTCTGGCAAGTAAATTTTCAAGCAAATTTTCAAGCAATTTTTTACAATTTCACACACAAAAATTGCCAAAATCGCCTGCAAAACAGCACTTTTTAGCCGTATTTCAGCCCAAACTAGCGATTTTTGGCAATTTTTAGTCAAAAATTGCGATTTTTTTCGATTTTTGAGCGTTTTTTAGTGCCCACGCCCCCTCCCCCAAAATTTTGGCTCAGACCCCCCCGGCCGGCGCCAGACCCCCCCCAACCCCCATCGGCGGATGACCTGTTACATGTATGGTATGTATACAGTAAGATATTGATAAAGTTCTTAATCTTCTTTGTCGATGAGCTAGAACTACATGTACGTAGTCTTCGTTTTACATAGAAGCCGTTATTTGGTGGCTTTTTGGTACAGATGAAACCAGTGTGTATTGGATTTTTGGGTGTCATATCAGTTTGCTGATGATCGATAGTCATAAAAGATTGAGTCGATAAGTGCTATACCCTTATAAACTCTTAATTAGATCTCTGAGGTCTCTGGTGTCATTTAGAATTTAAAAAATTGGAAGGCCCTCGCTTAAACGGTAGCTGCCCTCTAATCTACATGTTCATCTAAGTGAAATTGAGAAAATGAAAGCTAATGGCTTCAAAGCGAAAGCGAGACTACATGTACTGTACGTAAAAGCAACTAAAATTATGGCCACTTCATTTAATTCTGCACTTTAAACAATACGTAATAATATCGCGAACCCCACTCCCCCATCGCAACAAATTTTCCGAACCCTCCTCATGCGATTTCGCAATTTTGCACGCCCCTAGCCTAGACCAAAGTTATAATTTCGGGCCTGAACAGGGCAAAGGGCCAATACTCTAAATGAACATAGATCTGACTCAAAATTGCCGCCAACAATTAAGAGCGTGTAGCGGGCGACCAATTGTGGTCGGTGTTCATGAGATGGGTCAATAATTCCCAATCGTATATACGTAGTTGCCAGGCAGTCTACTAATCGGCCTTCCGTCGGGAATTATACAGTACAGGGTGGGCCATTTATCTATTCCCGGTTTCATTAGGACATAACTTTTTCCTACACAGACCGATTTTGCTGAAATTTTGTATAGATACACCCTGATACTTCAAGTTTTTACTGTTAAAATTTTAGCGCGTTCTGACATGAAGTGTCTGAATAACAGTAAACTTTTCAAAAGTTCGTTATTGCACTGTGAATTATACTCGTAGTACAGAACGAGGTGGCGATTTGTTTCTTTCTGCCTTCTGATGACAATTTTTGTATCGATGCTTTAGGAACCCTTTATATTCCGTTTAATTTTTTAATTATAGAATGTCTTTTACCATAAAGGAGCGTGCTAAATGCGTGGTGTGGTTTGATTGGATGCAGAGCGTGGTAGCGGTTCAAAGAAAATTCCGCACGTGGAGACGCATAACTAGCGACCAGAGTGAAGGATTAATTTTAAATTTTAACTGTAAAAATTTGAAGTGTTAAGACATTTGTATGCAACATTTTAATAAAATCGATCTGACTGGAAAAAAGTTATGGTTACATGAAACCGGGAATAGATAAATGGCCCACCCTGTATATCTATCGCTATAGCTAATTTGGAGTGCTTACCGTAAAACTTCTAAGAAAAACGCCATGCTCCAATAGTAGCGCCGCTCCAATAGTAGCGCCGCTCCAATAGTAGCGCCATTTACGGACAGCCCGAAAATATAAACGCGCACGCTCTAATAGTAGCGCCCTTCTAATAATAGCGCTTCACCGCGCACTACTATCAACGCTTTGTACGTGTTTCCAATGTAGAATACTGTCCCTATGAGCCAATTTTCTTTGATTAAAGCTTGCAAACATTAGTCAGACTAATACTCATATAAAGATTGCTTGGGTTTAAGACAAAAATACCCTGTATTTTCAGGAAAATGAGGATACTTGAGATGGCCAATGTAGCGTTGAAATGATAAACGCGCACGCTCCAATAATAACGCACCCAAAACCAATCAGGAAAAACTAATTTTATTAAAGCCAGTTTTTTTAGCACTGGAGCCGTTACTAGTGGTTGTATTTTAGAGTGGCGTACCCAGGGGTGTAGGGTACGTACATACACCCCATTTGCGGTGGAGGTACCGTATAGTGCTGTTTATAGTACCCCCTATTTATAGTACCCCGGGTACTATAAATGGCACTAAGTGCCGCTTATAGTACCCCGGGTACTATAAATGGAGACAGATTTTTATTCTGAAATGAGCTGTTATAAATACAAAATGTGCGAAAAACACAGTATTTTTGGTGGTAAATCTTGTTTGTATGAAGAAAAACAGTAGATAATGCAATCATACGAGGTTCTGATGCAAGCACATAACCTATTTTTTACATCAAATCGGTAATTTGAGCAAATAACTTCACATACTATTGTTAGTTTCTTATAGAGCAGATTTCATAGGTGCCATATATAGTACCCGGGTACTATAAATGGATTCAATTTTATTTTCACAAAACCCTAAGTGCCATATATAGTACCCGGGTACTATAAACAGCACTATACGGTAGGGAGGAAAAATTAGACAAAATAAAAGAAATGAATTAATTTTATGCTCAGAATACTTTTAAATGCGTTTTCGAAGGATAAATTTTCAAAAATTTCCCGCCCTGGTCGGGCAGAATCCAACCAGGCCATTTCAAACTACTAAAACTTGTAATTTCTGTCAATTTCAAGCTCAGAATGCTCATAAAACACGTTTTTGACGGCTAATTTTGCGAGATTTTCTCGTCCTTGTTGGGCAGCCGCCCAACGAGGCGACTTCAAAATTTTACACCCCTTTGCGAAGTCCTGGGTACGCCACTGATTTTAGAGTGGCTGGGGTTGGCCTTTCTAACTAGGGGGTAAGTACATGGTACATACGTATGATGATGCTTACTTACTGATAGTTGCATTGTCGTGTAAAGTGGTAGTTGACACTCAATTCTTTTTTCTTTCCATTTCGACCGCCGTCCTCAAGCCTGCTCGAGCCACGGACGAAGCGAACAAAGGCCGCTGCCCACTCCACAAGCCACCGATACCAGTTGATCAGGAAGCCGGCGCCAATCATTCTTCTGTAGACGGAGGTGATCCTGCAACAAACATCAACAGTTTGGCCGAGCCAAGACCGACAAGCAAAAGGCAGCGGTCTTGCCCGTTCTGACGTCAATCAACGGTTTTCTTTGCAGGCAGAGAAGAACCAGCTGATTCCTAATCCTTTAATAGCTCTGCCGCTATCGCAAGGTCAAACGCTTTTGACGTAGGTCCGTATTTAGCGCCACAGCAACAAACCGAACCTCTCGAATAACCAGTGCGCTGTGCGGTTGTTAGCAGAAAGACCGCCAATCTAGCCATTTCAAATTGGTCTAAATGGTTGCTGAGTAAGCTAGATGATGTCACGTCCGACGACACCACACGTTAACTCGGCGCTTGTGTTCGTCAGGCTGATCTACTACCTTGAAGACTTAAAATCTAGCAGAACTAACGTCCCTGATTTAGGATAAATGCTATTTTCATTTTGGTGCCATCCAGTTATAGCACAGATACCCTATAACGTCGCTACGGTAGAGTGTTTAGTTATAGCACAGCTTGGGCCGTCGCCTAATTATCAGAGCGCAGTTATAGCACAGTTGACTCGGTCCGTCCGACGTGTTTATTTTGACAACGGGAGCTGCTATTGTAAAGTATTACGTTATTGCATGTGTCCGTCCGCAGTCAGCAAGCAGTAGCAAATGCAGTCCGTTCAGTTTTCTCTCTTCTTATCAACAATAACAATTAACTTGAAAAATCAAACTTAGTAAATATACAGCTTGTTTAACTGTTTGAGTATCATGTTGACCACCGGTGGTCAACTAAGGACAATGTCCGTTCACGCCCAGTCTGTCCGCCCGCACAACCAAATTGTCGCTCTGGACAGGACAATGGATAGGCGGACAGGACAACTTACCCAAACCGGACAAGCCCGGACAAGTTGGTAAAAAGACGGACAAGCCTGGACAAGTTGGTCTAAAGATGGACAAGCCCGGGTTTGACGAGCCAGCCTCCGACGAACCTGATACAAGCCCAGGCAGTGTTGAAGAATTGCTAACAGATCAATATTTACCGAGTGACACAACACACTAAACAGAAAAATCAAAATTTACTGGGTGACACAACACACTAACACTAGTATATTAAACCAGCATAAGATTTTTTGGGCCGCATAGCACTTTATCATCGAACGAATAATCCACAACCGCCAAGCCAACGTGTGTTATTTGTGCAAATAGGTACACGGCATGTTGCCTTATAACTGGATTTCCCCGCCGGGTCTTATAAGTGGATTTCTTTTCCGATTATAAGACCCGGGTCTTATAGCAGGTGGTCAGAAAGCAGGGTCTGTCAGGCGGCATTTTCCAGTTATAAAGACACGGCTCTAAGCTCAAAATGGTGTGTTTTGGTGTATATTTTTTCAAAATTACTAATCAATGCGAAGTTTTTGAACTCTGCACCGGTAGAAACAAACGATATTTCCGTTCAGCTCACCTGAACGGAAAATTTCGAACAACCATTGCGAGCCAACAAGCTAACATGTTTTCCTGCAAGTTTGTCAGCCACTACAGTTTCTACAAGAGAAACTCTAGAGCAATTTACAGAACAAACGGTCAAGAATTGAGCTCGCAGAAGCGTTTCAAAATTTTCCATTCAGGTGAGCTGAACGGAAAAATTGTTTGTTTCTACCGGTGCTGGTCGGTCAAGAATCGTTCTAAAACCTGCGTAATCTTGGTAAAATTCTTGATTTGATAGGTTTAGATAACTGCTGTAAGTGTAAGCATATTATAGCTTCTAAGTTGCCTAAGTTATCAAAACTTTTTTAAAATTGAGCTATTCAGACTTAAACGTACAGTCAGTTGTTGCAAAGATGAAAAGCAGTGTATTTCATGCTTTTCATGCAGAACATCAAGTTTTAATTGTAAAATATAGATTTTCCACCCACAAGACCCGGGTCTTATAACTGGACTGACCTATCGGCCGG
Source organism: Sabatieria punctata (assembly GCA_030248155.1). Taxonomy (NCBI): domain Eukaryota; kingdom Metazoa; phylum Nematoda; class Chromadorea; order Araeolaimida; family Comesomatidae; genus Sabatieria; species Sabatieria punctata. The sequence goes on from JASANB010004198.1 coordinate 45,105, forward strand.
TCGTGTTGATCCTTTGCTCTTGCCTTTGTTTATTTGCTTGTTTTCTGCAATGTGCCTTGTCCATTGATCAACGAAGCTAAAATTATACCTCCATGTGCGGCGAATTTTGGGCTATCATTCTGGAAATTCACGCAACTAATTTCGACTTCAACAGCGAGAAATCGTGGATTTATTGAATTCATATTCTTTCAATGGTGTCTCCAGGCTGTTTTGCGACTCCTCTGCTGACCCTAAGGCCCGGTTCACACTGCCGTGAACTAAGAACTAAGAACTAAGAACTAAGAACTAACGGCCTTAGTTCTTAGTTCAGATGCGTTCACACTTGTGAACTAAGAACTAAGAACTAAGAACTAACCGTGAACTAAGAACTAAGGCGAGTTGAACTAAGCTCAACTTTTAGTTCATGAACTAAGGATTTTGCGACCGCGCGCGTGTGTTTTAGGTCATGAAAACTGTTTTTTGCCATTAATACTGATCTGACTTTATTACCAAAGGCTTCGAAAGATGTCTAGGCTCTCTCAGACCAAATTTCAATACAAGAATTGAATGCAACAGAGCAGAAAGCCCCTGTTTTCTACGTTAAACCTGCAAAACACCCGGCATGGACTCTTGAAAAAGGACATAAACATGTTTTCGGTGTAGTTACGTCTACAAAAACGTTGTTACTATTGATTTGGAGCAAATAGAAGACTCTGGGAGATGCACGTCAGCCAATTTTTGGCTTGCAGGTACAATGTAGCCTATTGTACGCATATGAACACTGTTTAAAATTACTAAAACTTGGACGGATAATTGACTGACATTTGCTTAGCCAGTCTCAAGTGATTTCCTTGAATACTGGGCCTATACGCCACTAAAATTGTCGAATGAAGAGGCTTCGTTTCAAAGCATACCAAAACTGCTTAATTTTTGGGCCACAGCAGCGCAAACTCATGTAATTCAATCTGTGCACTGTTCGGAAGACTAAAGCATTGATTTGGTCAACAAATTTTGAAAATATGCCTGTATTTAAACTGCTACAACAGCAAAACCTGCGGCCTCTAGCTTAGTTCTTAGTTCACAGTGTGAACGCCCCACCGTTAGTTCTTAGTTCTTAGTTCTTATGCCAGATTTTTAGTTCACGGCTTAGTTCTTAGTTCTTAGTGCTTAGTTCTTAGTTCAGGGCAGTGTGAACCGGGCTTAATCTGCCTGATAATTGCCGGCATGGATGCGCTGCCTCCTTTTGAACCGGTTAGTGACATACCCCAGTGCGGGCCAGGCTATGTGCGCATATTTAGCGCCAACGTAAACAGCCTCAGAGACAAAATGGACCATATACGGGCACTGTGCGCTGATTGACAGAAAGACTCTCTCTGATGGAGAAATTGCACTGCCAGGCTATCACTTCTTTCGTAAAGACCGAACGGCCAGAGGCGGCGGTGTGGGCATTTACGTGCAGGAGCGCTATCACCCCCGTCCAGTGCGCGCTACAGTACCCGGATCGCTTGAGCTCGTCGCAGCCGAGCTGTGTGTTGGCCGAGCCAGAGTCATTGTGTGCTCTGTGTACAGGCCACCGCCTGACACCAATCTTGCCCAGTTCCTAGCTGATTTGGACGATTTTGTGTCGCAATTAGGAGTGGACAGCCGGTACCTCTGCTTGATGGGTGATGTCAACGTTGACGCGATGGGCGGTCGACAGTACCCAAATATCCGCAATTTTTGCGAGGGACAGGACCTGGTACAGATGGTCGACTGTCCGACGCACATCCGCGCCGGCTCGGCCAAAGCGATAGACCATGCTTACGTCCATCAGACGGTTACTGCTTTTGCTGAATGGGGTACTGCTGCTCCGGTAGAAAACTACCACCAGCTCGTCTGGGTGCACTTTCCGTTTGGTGCCAACCCGCCCTCCAATCGGACTCGCAAAGTCAGGCTAATGTCAAAAGCCGATTGGAATTTGTTCCGCCGCATACTGCGTGATGCTAATTTGCTCGATATGGTGCTCTTTGCCAGCACGGTAGACGATGCTGTGTCTGAGTGGCAAGCCGTAGTTGAATCGGCTGCTCAACGCGCAATTCCTGAGAAAACCATCCCGCACTCAGATTCAGATCCCTGGCTCACGAAATCTTTGCTCCAGCTAAAAAGACGGCGAAACAGGGCATTTGCTCTCTATAAGCAAAGTCGCTCGGCGGCCGCTTTTGCCAAGCAGAAGAAGCTAAACAAATACTTTCGGGCGGGTGTCATTGAAGCGAAGAAAGAGTTCTACAGTAAATTGATCGCGGAGTCTGCGTCTGTGCATGGTCTGTTCCAAGCCGTGCGCGTTGCCACGTCTGGCCTAGCAAAGCGCTCGTTACCGGCACTGCAACACCCAGACGGTCACTTTGTCTGCGACAGTCAACACAAAGCCGAGCTCTTGGCCGATCAATTGGACACTCATTGGAACCGGGACACAGCAGTGATGCCGGACGCCCAGCCCCCCCGTGAAGTTGAGCCAGAATGGGCGTGTAACCCTGCTTTTATTGCCACCGAGATTGCGAAATTGCCCACTCGAAAGGCACCTGGATTAGATCAGTCGTGTTGCCAAAAGTGTGTTGCCAAAAGTCGATGCACTAGTGTTGCTGCTGTTTTCTTTGACGTGTCTAAAGCATTTGACACGTGTGTGCATGCGCGAATGCTCTCATGTCTGAAGAGCGCCTACGATGTTCCGGATTATTTAATTTGCGTCATCAAATCGTACTTGTGTGGTCGTGTTCAGTCGGTCCGCGTTCAAGGCTCCATGTCCACTTCTCGTAGTGTCCTCAGTGGAATTGGGCAGGGCTCAATTTTGGGACCGCTTTTATTTTTATCTTACATCAACACGGTCTCCAAAGTTAAGCTCTCAAGTGGTGCCCAGATTCTCCTTTATGCCGATGATTTGTGCTACCTAAAGCCAATTGATTCTGTTCATGCACAAGGCGAAATGCAAGTTGATGTCCAATCCGTGTACGACTGTTTTAAAGGCTTGTCTCTCCAAATTAACCCGTCCAAGTCATGTTACATGTGTCTGTCTATATCGCCTGCTCCCATTGACCTTGTTGCTCCTGAGCTTGATGGTGTAGCCATCGAAAAATGGCTTCTGTTAAGTATTTAGGGGTCACTATTGACACAAGTTTGTCTTTCACTCAACATACCCGTCAAGTTGTGTCTCGCTGTAGGTCTATTTTAGGATGTCTGTGTCGCACTGTTAGAAGGTATGTGTCGCCCCAAGCGTTTCGTGTAATCTACCTGGCAGTTATACGTTCTGTTTTGCTTTATGGTTCTCCTGTTGTTTATCCGTATTACCAAAAAGATATGCTCGCCCTGGAAAGAGTCCAAAAGTTTGCATGTAGGTTAATTTCAAACCGGTTTGATTTGTCATACAATGAGCTCTTGGAACGTTCTAGATTGCGTCCGTTATATTGGGTAACCGCTCAAAACCGTTTGATGCTAATGTACAAATATGTGTGGAATATTCGTCATGTTCCCAATGATGTTCTGGTTTTATCGACTGTTCACAGACAAAGACGGGCAAGAGCGGGAAACAGCAAAATGATCGTTTTACCGACGTACCAGAGGGAGCGCTGCTGCAGATCATGCGTCCAACTCAGTGGCCGAATCTGGAATGTCTGCTCAGATGCTGAGATCCAGCTTCCGCACAGCAATTTTAAGGCTCTCATTCGCAGCTCCCATTTTTATGAAAAGTTGTTGCAAATTAACGCTGAACAGCATTTGTTTCATGTCGTGCAACCGTAGATTAGTTATAGTTGTATTTGTGTGTTTTGATGACTGTGTGTTTAAGCGTCCATGTGTCTTTTCTGTTGTCCATGTCTGTGTCCTCTGTTTTTTATGTATTGTACTAACATAGGTGTGCACATTGAAGGGCCTTCGGGCAAGTGTTTTACACCTGTCTGTTTTACAGATAAAATTTCAAAACAAAACAAACTGGTGCAAAAATGTGACCCTAAATTTAGGCATTTTCCGATTATAAGACCCGGGCTTATAGGTGGAGACCTCCGGTACCACATAAAATAGTTAATCAGAAAACGGTTCGCTGGTGGTGTGTTCGGGGCTGTGTTTGGGGGTGTTCGGAGGCTGTTCGCCCCGCCCATTTTTTGTGTTCGTCTGGTGTTTGGGTGGTGTTCGGCCACGTATTCGCGAACACCGTAACTTTTTGTTCGGCGAAATAGGCGATCGCGTTCGCAGGGCTCCGAACACAGGAATTGTGTTCGCCTCCAGGGTGAATTCGAAAGGGTTAAGAATGGCAGTTTACCGGGGAGAATGGGTCTGCAGTCATCAGCTTGCTGGCTACGGTAGGCGGAGCTCCCGCTGTTGTTAAACTAACACACTCATTTTGCCTGCGTGTGCGAGCCTTCGAGCGAGGCGCCTTCATGCAGCTGTCCTTGCAGCGTATTTTAGCTTTTGCCTTCGAGCGAGGCGGCCTTCATGCAGCTGTCCTTGCAGCGTATTTTAGACTGGTCAGCAACTTGGCAACTATCACTTTCAGTGTCAAAATGTATTGTACTGTACCTGTGCTCCCAGAATCCTAAACACGTGTATCTGTTAAATGGGACACCACTTGTTGGTGAGGAAAAATGTAGAGATCTCGGAATAACTGTAACGGCAGACCTGAAATTTTCTGTGTATTGCAACGAGCAAGTACTCAAAGCGTACAGAGTCATGAATATGATATTCAGATGCTTTTTTACGAACTGTCGTTTATCTCTTATTCGTGCTTACAAAGCGTATGTGCGCCCACTGCTGGAATACTGTACCCCTGTTTGGTCACCGTATTTAAGAAAGGACGTGGATTTGGTTGAAAAAGTTCAACGGTTTTTTACTAGGAGACTCCTAGCTCGTTGCGGCTTACCTCCTCGCCCGTATCTAGAACGATTAGATCTGTTTGAGTTAGAGCCATTACAGGTCAGACGGTTAAGATGCGATTTGATTACAACATATGCAATTGTCCATGGTCTTGTTGACGTGTCTTTTGCTGATTTTTTCTCTTTCGCTCCTTTACGGACATTGCGCGGACACCCTTTAAAGTTGTATGTGAATCACAGTAGAGTAGATTTTGTAAAGCATTCTTTTTGTAACCGTGTTGTAGACGTCTGGAACGCTCTAGATGCTTCTGTGATTGCGTCTTCTTCTGTATCGTGTTTTCGTGCCAAAATAACCATGCCATTTTTATTGCGTTTCTGTGACTTTAACCGATATATGAATGAATAGGGTATCTGTAAGTGCTACGCCTGGGTACTCTCTCTCGTATCACTCTTCCTATGTTTCTGGACCGATTGATACTGAATAAACTGTAAACTGTAAACTGTGCTATAACTGCGCTGTGCTGTTGCCTGAGGCCATCTGCTGGGCTGTGCTATAACTAAACAGTCCGCCTGCGGTGCTATAAACTGCGCAACTGTGCTATATATAAACTGTGCTATAACTGCACTGACCCTATATTTTTTCTTTTTTGTATATCTATCCATTTTCTTCATTATCTTCTTCATAATATATCGTCTATGTAGTTACTTGGAGAGAGAAGCCATGGCGCAGCAAGATGTAGCATTGACTGAAAGGTTCGAGCGGTCGTTTGGACGCAAAGCTCAATTCGCCGTCAAGTGTCCGGGCAGAGTTAACTTGATTGGTGCGTTTGCTTGTTAAGTTGCACTGCTGTCCTTTCTTCGTTTGACAGGTCAGGACTAGAGATTGGGCTCAAAAATACCAGATAATACCGGATTATGGTTGCATCTCTAGTCAGGACACCCGGCGCTCTTAATACAGGCACTTAACGCCGTTTATGGTACCCCTACCTTCGCATTGATAACGGTACCGGTACCATATATGGTACCACTCTGTTCAGATTTCGTACCATATATGGTAGTGGTACCTTATATGGTACCGGCATCATATATGGTACCAGCACCCATGGTCATGGGTAGGGGTACCATATATGGTGCCGGTACCATATATGGTACCACCACAGGCCCCGAAGGTGGGGTACCATATATGGTACCACCACCATAGGTACCGGTACCATATATGGTACCGGCACATTATAAATGGTGTCCGGTAGCATAAAAGGCGTTAAGTTCCTGACTGTCTTAGAGCCTGTCTTAAAGGAGTGCCCTGCCTACAAGCATCCCTCCCTTTGCTCTGTCAGATGTGCTTAGGCAGCTCCTGTTTGGTTCCCATTTAGTAATTTACCGGAAATTCTACAATATCCCATCATGATGGGATAATAATAAACCGAAAATCGGTTTTTTCATAAACAACTTGGCATACAAACGTTGCCGCTAATTAATATGCCAGGGACATACATGTAACAGGGGGGTCTGCGGGGTTTGCCCCTACCCGACTTAGGCCAGACCCCCCGGATGGCGGACCCTCCCTCCGAGGCGATTTTTCCGACCCCCTCTGATTTGCTGGCAAGTAATTTTTTGAGCAATTTTTTGCGATTTTTTACAATTTCAGACACCAAAAATTGGCAAAATCGCCTGCAAAACAGCACCTTTTAGCTGTATTTCAGCCAAAATTAGCGTTTTTTGGCGATTTTTTCGATTTTTGAGCGTTTGTTAGTGCGCAACTCCTCCTCCAAAAATTTTGGCTCAGACCACCCCCCGGCCGGCGTCAGAGCCCCGCGCCTTCGGCAGATTACTTGTTACATGTATGGCCAGGGATATTAAATGGCATAAACTTTTACTTTTTGCCTGTTTTTAGCTGATATAGGATCACAATCTGAACTGAATGAATACAGTAATGTGTTGCTCTGACGATCTCAGTCTAGTTACGATTCCACTAGTTACTGAAAAAGCCAGCAAATTATTGATATTCCATCTAATTACTTTGATTTTAACACCAATTTTACCTTTGCGTGTGAAAATATATTTATTAATAAGAAAAATTGTTTCAATTTTTGAACAAAGATTGCCGCCAATTAATACAATCACTCCGTTTATGGTACCGACGCCTAGGCTAGTGGTACCCAACTTTGGCTCAAGCCGACCCAAATTAGGTCCACTTTTTAGCGCAAAAGCGCACTACCGTAGGTGAAAGACACGGGTATTACTCGCGCATCATGAAGATCTGTGCAAAATGGTTTGGTGCGTTAGATAGCCCTTGAATTTAGACACTTTTATGCATACATGTAACAGGGGGGTCCGGGGGGTCTGCCCCCCCACCGGACTTAGGCCAGACCCCCCAGATGGCTCCCCCCCGAGAGGATTTCGCCGACCCCCCTCCGATTTTTCTGGCAAGTAAATTTTTGAGCAAATTTTTGCAATTTTTTACAATTTCAGACACAAAAATTGCCAAAATCGCCTGCAAAACAGTACTTTTTAGCTGTATTTCAGCCCAAATTAGCGATTTTTGGTGATTTTTAGCCCAAAAATCGCGATTTTTTCGATTTCTGAGCGTTTTTTAGTGCCTTACCCCGCGGCCTAATTTTTGGCTCAGACCCCCCCTGGCCGGCGCCAGACCCCCAACCCCCTCCCCATCGGCGGATGACCTGTTACATGTATGCTTTTATGTGAAACTTGCATTTTTATACGTCAACGTAGTAGAGAGTCAAAAAGGTATCTAAGGTATCTATCTAGGACTGGGATCTAAGGACCGACTGTAGGCAGTCTAAGCAGTTTGTTCTGGGACCTAGATCGGTAGCAACCAGAGAACCATACATGTAACAGGGGGGGTCTGGGGGGGTCTGCCCCCCACCCGAAATAGGCCAGACCCCCCCGGATGGGGACCCCCCCCCCCCCCCGAGACGATTTCACCGACCCCCCCCCTCCGATTTTTCTGGCAAGTAAATTTTCGAGCAAATTTTTGCAATTTTTTACAATTTCACACACAAAAATTGCCAAAATCGCCTGCAAAACAGCACTTTTTAGCTGTATTTCAGCCCAAATTAGCGATTTTTGGCAATTTTTACCCAAAAAATTGCGATTTTTTCGATTTTTGAGCGTTTTTTAGTGCCCACCCCCTCCCCCAAAATTTTGGCTCAGACCCCCCGGCCGGCGCCAGACCCCCCCCCCCAACCCCCCTCCCCCCATCGGCGGGTGACCTGTTACATGTATGCAGAGAACTACTTAGTTTTAGTAGAAGGGAACTAAAGCTGGTGGTTGGTTGGTTAACCGGACACAGTTGTAACCTTAATAAGCATCTTAGCATTATGGGCCTGGTGGATGATCCAACATGCTCCTTCTGCTCAGAAGAAGAGGAAACGCCTGAACATTTGGTCACACAATGTGACGCATTGGCTGGGCGTAGGTATAGGATTCTGGGGCGAAGGTATTTGACCACCCAGGAGCTGAGTGAATTATCTGTTAGGGACCTCCTGAGGCTGATTAAAGCCTCGGGTAGGTGGTAAGTTCGACTTGTTCGATTTCATTTATACGGGGCATCGAAATGGACCCTCGGGTCTGATCGTAGGGTCGTATGGTCGACCCCCCGTCACATCGAATCGAATCGGGAGTCAAAAAGTCGGTTTTCCGATCCTAATTAGTCAACCTACTATGGTTATGCACTTGCACATGCCCACCGTCACGGTACACACGTGAAGTGCATAAGTAGTGGTTGAACAATCAGTTACTTAACGCCCTTTATGGTGCCGACACCATGGTACCCGTAACTAGGCCAGTAGCACCATAAATGGTGTCCTCGCATTCGCCCACTGTGGTGGTACTTTAATGCCACTAACCTAGGTACCGGTACCATATATAGTACCGGCACCTTATATAGTGTCGGTACCATAAACGGCGTTAAGTGCCTGACTGTTGAAGTGACACACGGGTTAGGTGTAGCTGGGGGGAATCAGGGAAGGTCAGAAATGGACTATACATTAATTAGTTAACTTTCTTATGGCTATACGACTCCAGAACGTGCCCTATACCGATGCGTACCCCTAGGGGTATTTTTATATTTGGCAAAACAGGCCCCCCGGTCGTGCCCTGTACTGATGCGCCATATTTGGAAAACAGGCCCTCCGGAGCGTGTCCTATACTGATACGTCTCCCTAGGGGTATTTTTATATTTTGAAAACCGGACATCCGGAGCGTGCCTATACTGATGCGGCCCCCTACGGGTATTTTTTATATTTTGAAAACCGGCCATACGGAGGGTGCCTACTGATGCGTCTCTAAGGGTACTTTTATATTTGGCAAAACAGCCCCCCGGGGAGTGTCTATGCTGATTTAGTGATCATTAGACTCGCCAGGTGAAGGGCTTTTAAATGATATACAACATGACCATTTTGGACGATTTTGAAATTTGGAATTTTGCCAAAAAATCGATAATCGATATTTATCGATAGAAATCGTTAATTTATAATTAATTATGATCATTAAACACATTAGTTTCTGTTTGAGATCGGTTCCTGATTCCCCCCCAGCTACACCTTATCCGTGACAGACTTGGCTAACTTTTTGAGAGTAAAAGCTCTGAGGATTCGTGCGGGGTGTGTAAAATTTCAGCGAACACAATTGACGAACTCAAAAGTTCCAGCAAGACGAAGGTGGTCATACGGTTGGGAGGACGGCGTGGGGACCATGTGTATTATTCTGGTGGAGAGCTAAGGAAAGTAAAAATCATCTACCTTTTAGGGGAGCACATAGATTACAACGGCTATGGGGTGTTGCCAATGGCCATCGATCAGAGTATCGAGGCAGTTTGTGCGTCCGACCCTGACTCAGGCAAACTGCGCCTCAGAAACTTTGACCCGAAATTCGAGTGAGTTGCCCAGTTAACTAGCGATTTCAATAGAAAATGGTTCCCAGAATATAGTTTACCCATCTTAACTTACAGACCATACGAAGAGAGTTTGTCAGTGATGGAAATCGATCGCAGCCAGCCTCAGTGGTACCACTACTTTTTGTGTGGTTACCGTGGCATGTTGGAACGCTTGCAATTAAAGGCAGACACATTGACTGGTTGGTACATTGACTACATTGCCAACTGGCAGACATGGGCAAAGGGGGGCTGAGGGGGGGTTGGCCCCCCCTCAGGCTCTGACCTACCCCCCCCCCCATCAGCCGGCCGCTACCCCTTCAGGAATTTTTTGGAAGAATTTTGTATGGAAAATTATGATAAATACTATATGCCTGGATTAGGTGTAAATGTGCTCAGAATACCTTCTTTTACCTGATTTTGAAGAGACATAAGGCAAAAACCCTAGATTTTAGCCAAAAATCGGACTTTTTGGCTTACCACCCCCTCAGCCCGCCCTCAGGCGCTGCTACCCCCATCAGCCCCCCCCCTCAGGAATTGAAAATTCTACCCCCCATCAGCGGAAATGCTAGCCCATGTCTGCCAACTGGTGTTGGTGTTTGGAGCTTTTGCACCCCAATACCATATACCATGCGCTGATGAGGACCTTTGAAATCTTCAAGCTTTGTTCGATCCACGATTAGCTCTGGGAACCCTTTCTGCGTTAATCAACCAAAGCTTAGCAGAATTTATCCCATACATGTAACAAGTTATTCACCGATGGGGTTCGGGTCTTGCGGGGAGGTCTGAGCCCAAATTCCAGGGAAGTGGGCATACATAGGCCGGAAAAATCAGAAGTGGAGGTCTTGATGTCTCCGGGGTGTCTTGTAAAAGTCCAAAATTTGCCTATTTTGCCTTGAAAAAAGCGAATGTTTTCTGCCTCCGGGAGGGGAGGGCGGCGGCCGGGGTTGACCGGCGACGGGAGGGGATAAACTCTGAACAAAAACCCCCGGCCCATGTATGGGAGCGGGTTGGCTACCAAAGAACGCTAAAAATCGTCAAAATATTGCGCTGAAATACAGCTAAGAAGCTGCTGTTTTATAGGCGATTTTAGAAATTTGAGAATCAGAAAAAAAGAAAATTTGCTGGAAACATTACTTGCCAGGAAGATCAGAGGGGGTCTCCAATCTCAGGTGTCTGGCCTAAGTCAGGTGGGCTGTTATACAACTGTATGTATGTCTGTTCACTAAAATACGATTTTTGACCCAGAAGCAACTGATGGGTTTTCTGGTGTTGTTTGCACTGTGGTGCTGACTATACGTTTCTGATGGTAGCTTGTTGTGTTGAGTTCTTTAATCTGCAGGAATGGACGTGCTGGTGAGAGGGTCAGTGCCTCCTAGTGCCGGGCTATCGAGCTCCAGTGCCTTAGTATGCTCTGCTGCCTTATGTACATTGCGAGCTCAAACTGGAATGGATTTTGAAAAAGTTTCTCCTGTATGTACTTAGCCCTGTAGCAGCTGTTGTGACCCTCTTTTGCAGACGGAAATAGCTGACTTGTGTGCCAGCTGTGAAAGGTACATCGGCACGCAGGGCGGCGGCATGGACCAGGCCATTTGTCTCCTAGCTCAGGCTGGAATGGTTTGTTTGTCAATTTGATTCAACTGCAACAGTAGTCACGTGATTAGGGACTTGCTGTACAGTATCTATCGCTATCTTCTTATCAGCTTAGCGTGACGCCACTGAATATTGTACCGATTCCCATAGGTAGGCTAAGGGTGCATGTGCCTTCGCGCAACCTCCAACTGGGGCTTTACGTACCTTAGTCCTTTTACCCGCCCAAAGATACAACATAGGCACTTAACTCCGTGTATGGTACTGCCAGCGGGAGGCGCCCGTTTGTCCCAGCCATTTTGTCGCAAGGCATTCGCTGCGAGACGGTTCGTTGG
>JASANB010004199.1:0-98900 GCA_030248155.1 Sabatieria punctata
CGGAAAGCCGGAACCCACGAAGTGCTGCCCAAGACAGGTGCCAGTCTGTCTTTACCCAAATGTTGCTTCAACTCTTTGGCAATTGGTATAAAACCTTTACAAATGGAACAAAAATGTTTTGCCTTACCTTTAAACTTGAACCATTTCTTGTTGTTTTTTGTTTTTGTTGCTTTTTGCAAGCGTACCCGGTAGGTGGTTCGTCCAATGATTTGTGTCCGACTGGCACGCTTGCCAGACACATTGAGTAAGATCGGATTCTTGATAGACCTCAATCGCTATGTGTAAGGTGCTCATTATTGTACACCAGCCGGACGCGCAATTGTACTGGAAATGTTTCAAAACGATTACAAAACAATAAGATTACAAAAACTGTATAACTTACTCTGCCATGGTATAGGCTAACAGAACCCACAATCTTTCCTTGTTCAGTGAATTTGATGGTAACTGTAGGTTTTGCGGAATTGCTCCAGCAATCACCTCTGAAGCCGATCGTGTGCATAATAATATTTTTTTCTTGTTCGCGGCTAGGGATGTGGTTCTTTCTGGCGTCAGTGATCGAAAGTTCATTGGGTACATGCAATACCGCTCCGTATACCTAAAGGGGACTTCATGCGACAAATAGTTGTGGTGATAAATCGAACAGTAACACCAGACGTGGTGACCGCCTTGCATGTAGACCAGCGATGAAACTGGGTTTAGAATTGCGAGGTACACAGCGGCTCGCACGAGAGAACAACAAACAGCCAGTGTAATAACGATAGCACTCTAGCCAGTGAAACCAATTTACTCTGGCCGTGCTCGCTTCTGTTGGGGATATTGATTACAATCTTGCCCAGTGCTTCACATTTGGTTTAACAAGATCTATTGTAGTGCGAACAATATTTTCTCCGGTCCTGCTAAAAATGACTATGGCTATATGCACATAACTTTTGCTGTCTGTGTTGTGCTATTCATTCCGATAACTATGTCTGTTCGAAAAGTGAACAACATTGATCACAAAAACATATAAATTTCGAAATTTGGTACACCCATTGCCAAGGCTTGACGCAGCTATGCTTCTAATTGGGTATAAAGAAGGGAATTCGATAAATACCGCCAGGTCACTCATTTTTTTAAACTGACTCTAGTATATTTGTACGTACATGCATGCAGATGTTTCAGATGCCAGATCCATGGCGCAAGCGACGGTCGGAAGGTTATGACGATTCGAGTGGCAAGGAGCGACCTCATGAACAGAAGTTGGACGACGCGCCGGCGAACGAGCAACAGGCGATCATCCACCTCCTCCTCGTGCTCCTTCTGTTTCAGATGACTGCAAGGGTCCGTGTGCAGTACTGCGAGGAAACCGACTCTGCAACCGGTGCCCCTGTTGGCCTTTGGATGCTGCGGGTGGTGAGATGCGAGACGTTCGAGCATAGAGGCAAGAAAGAGCGCGCTGCCCACTCCATCATTGCGGAGCATTTCACCACCTGCCATCCTGAGAACTGCGGCTACTGCGGCACCAACTTCCAGATCCCCGGGCGTCCTCTGTGGCAGCAGGTGGCAGCCGGAGAAGACCCGTGCAACAACAACCGAAGAGCTCTGAGTTGGTCTCAATTAGAGCGTTTATACGATTTTAACGGATCATTGCATACCCTCCCTCCCCAGAATTTCGATTTAGACCCTTGGGTCGGCGCCAGCTCCCGAACGGCCTCTACTGAGCCCGATGAAATCTTGCAGGTATGCTTTCTGTAGACTCACTCTAAAGAAAGGATTTTAGTGCTAACCTCTGGTGTACCTGCTGTGCTCTGCAGTCTGAGGTGGCCTTTGTTGGTGTCACCTGCGTGGTCCGCTCTCAGCAACCACCTGCGGCTGTTCAAAGTCAACCGCTGGTACGCTCTCAATTAGTCTCTCTCCTTCAAAGTGAACAATTGATGTTGATCCAAATAGTTGCTAAATTTTATCATGATACCAAGTTCTCCAGAACTTTAGAGACAAAAATGCATGAAACTTGACTAACAAAAGTAGACCCACACATATTTCATTGCAAAATTGATAAACGTTGCAAAATTGCATAATTGATAATAATGCGTTTACTCGCTGCAGTTGTTGGCTCGCACTGCTCTGGCTGAATGAACTGGGTTACTAGTTCGGCGATTCGCTATAGAGAGAGACTCTGTGTAATTAATGTTATTTTGTTTCAGTGATACCAGTAACTGACAGGCTCTCTACTCTCCAAAAAGTCTCGGGAAAAGAGAAAATGAAGTGCCAATATACATTGCCATGAAGAGAGTTCTCTGTAATAGTTATTGTATCTGCCTTTAATAGGCGTCTACTCTTCCTGTGGGAGAAGAAGTGGTCTCTTGTGGTTTTGAGGAATGAACCCGATATGAGTAAAAATAATTACATTTAATTGTCTTACAGTTTTACTCACTGATTTACCGAACAAATTTCTGCTCAATTTCTGAAATTGAACACTCTTAACGGAACCAAAGGTCTACTGTGATACTTACGATGGCCTTGGTTTTGTCCAGAAACCTATAAAATGCGACAAACTACCTAGTGCGTGTAATCAGTTATGTAAACAATTGTTAATTGCATACTATAGTTGAAATGCGAAACTGAGCAGAGTAAAAGACCAACATACTTTTACATCGCACATTGCACCGTGTTACGCAGCTATTACCCAATAGCGCTGGAATGCAACATAACGCCCCTAGACAAAATTTCCAATTAAACAGTTTTCTTCTGGACTGACAAGCTTCCAACATCTCTCTTCACATAGACTCGATGACCTGACTTAGTAAGTTTTATATATGAAAAAACGGTGACGGGCATCAGCAAAATGAATATGCTGGTGTTTCAGAAAACATATGAAATTTGGGGATTTGGAAGTGCACGTTTTTTCACATCAAATTCATACTACACAATTCCGGCGGCGCTAGCAGACGTATTAAATAGAAAAGCTAGAAAAGGAATACATGCCTCATCGCTGGCTATTTTTTGGTTGCCGTCGGTGGAGCGCACAGTCAGGAGAGTTAAAATGGGCAGTGAGCCGCATTAACGCGTGCATGAAGCATGCGTCATTTCTAGAGTCTTTGTGTTCGGCCACGATAAAAATTTGCGGCGCAGCCGATAAGGACAAGCTAAAAGCATAAAATTCACGCAAAAGATCACTTAGACCCCTCCGGTTATAAGACCCGGGTGTTATAGCAGGTGGTCAGAAAGCAAGGTCTGGCAGTGTGCATTTTCCAGTTATAACACCCGGGTCTAGGCTCCGAATGGTGTGTTTTCGTATATATTTTTTACAAGTTAACTAAATGAATATGGTGTTTTTGAACTGAGGTCGTTGAAGAATCGTTCTAAAACCTGCGTAATCTTGGAAAAACTCTTTATTTGATAGGTTTAGATAGCTGCTGTAGTAAGCATGTTCGAGCTTCTATGTTGCCTAAAATTTTCAAAACTTGTTTAAAACTGAGCTATTGAGACTATTAAACGTACAGTCAGTTGTTGCAAAGACCAAACCAGTGTATTTCATGCAGAACATCGAGTTTTAATTGTAAAACATAGATTTTCCACCTACAAGACCCGGGTCTTATAACTCGTGCAAAAATGTGACCCAAAATTTAGGCATTTTCCGGTCTTTAGACCCGGTCTTATAGGTGGAAAACTCCGGTACAACTGCCCTATTGAGATGGATGACAATGACCAGGCATGATGATCATCAGAAGCTGTGTCGTCTTTTCTCTTTCTGCTGTCCAGGTTTTCGTTTCAGCTGCATCAGTGGGTTGTCTTCCAGTTTCAGGGCTCAAGACCGCGCGATAGACCGCTCCATGGCTCTGTGAATATCTCTAATTTGTCTGCGTGCTAAGTTTTGGTATCTTCTAAACTCTTCCAGATACAGATGCAGCTCTCGTTTGGACACCAAGTGGTTTCTGACCTCTGCGTTCCCCTCATTCACTTCCAGTGTCATTGTTCTCCTTAACTATTAGCATTATAACAGAGTAGTTTTAACTATCTAATTATTTGCACTTTTGAACAGCAGCTACTGCAGGTGGCAAAGCTTGTTGCTGAAGATTTTGAACAGCAGGGTAAATTGCTTTCCATTTTTTCTTGCTGCTCCCATCTTGTGTGCGATTGTCAGACCCTCTTTCTGACCATGTCTGAACAATTAGTTTCACGAAATAAACCACTGCATGAAGTATGCCGATTACACTCAGACCTATCCACAAGTCCATTTGACCTCCAAGATTGCTCAGGAACACCTGCCAAGACTGAGTGGGGTAAATATGGTACTCGGGAAATGTCATCTGCAATATGCGGCTACCAATGTTGCAGTGCATAGCATAGTATGTATAAGCACCTTATTTGACATTATAAGTGCTCCAAACGTGATGCCATAACGGCTTGAAACGTAGGAGTGCCGAAAATAGCGTACTGTAGATTGAACCCATTCTACCTGACATCTTTCCTGGCATTCGTCTTGACAGCGGCCGGTGTTCAGTTCTTCTGAACTGCATGTGTGATTGTTGCACAGAACAGACTTGTTTTTGGAATGCATCGTTGTATAGAGTGTCATGGAATACAACATCTGTTGTATAATCCATAGAGGCACCTGTCTATACACAGTCGTCTTGGAATGTTCCTTAGGCGACTGAAACACGCAAATTTAAGTTCAAAGTTGGTTTGGTAAAGACTTTTGGACTCATTTTATTTTGTCTCACACCCTCCATTCAAACGATCACCATTCACAAGTTCCTTAAGCTACAGTTTCGAGTGGCATACGGTTTTCTAGCTGCTTTCATGGGCTTTCGTTTTCTGATACTCGCGTTTCCAGATCCCAGCGAACTTACAGTACAAACCACAAACTGGCTCCGTGGCTGACGGAAAATGGTCCGTGCTGCAGCCTATCTTTACTGCCTGGCAGTCCGTGGGTGCTAAGCAATAAGGCAGCTGCTAGGCCGTAATAGAGGACATAGTCCGTGGGTGAGAAACATGTTCTCACGCGTAATAACTGATTTTCAGCCAGCCAACTTTGCTTCAAACAACAGATTTGGTATTAGGGTAAACTTTTCTAGTGTTCCTACGACTAGCTATTGTTCTGTTCTGCTCCGGTCCACTAGAATTACTTTTGCTCATACAATAGAGAGGTAGCCGCTCAGCCGGTTGGACAGTAGCAGAGAACAGGGTAAA
Source organism: Sabatieria punctata (assembly GCA_030248155.1). Taxonomy (NCBI): domain Eukaryota; kingdom Metazoa; phylum Nematoda; class Chromadorea; order Araeolaimida; family Comesomatidae; genus Sabatieria; species Sabatieria punctata. The sequence continues at coordinate 5,173 of JASANB010004199.1, forward strand.
GGTTAACAATCTAGGTCCCTCAGTGGCCGGCCAAATCAATAATTGGTCTGGCCGCTATTTAATAAGGAAGAGGTCAGAGCTGGCCGCTGGCTGCCTGTGCGCACCAACTAGAAGTCCGGCGGTGCAATATCCCTCTCGCGCAGGGCCGTTAAATGTCCGATGAGCCAATTCGAATTTTTGGCCTGGAAAATGCATAACGCAAGGCGGTTCATTTCAGCGCTAGCCCCCTGGATGGGCGGGTTTTATGAGCGTATGGTACAGACTGTTAAGGGTGCGCTGAAGCGAGTGCTGGGTACACAGCTGGTGACATTGAGTGAGTTAGAGACGGTAGTGCTAGAAGCCGAGGCAGCCATCAATAGTCGACCATTACTGAGTACGGTTGGACGCATATATGCAATATGCAATATCAAACAATGCATATATGCATGGTTTTTGGCATGCATATATGCATATGCAATATCATATGCATGCAAAATTCCAATATGCAATAGTCATATGCAAATTGACCCTGATATAAAAATTTTGCATATTTTTAGTTTGCATATTTTTTGTCAAAGGTGTCGCTGACTTTTCGTGCTGTATACTTTTGTTCCGAAGAACCTTAAACTATTCAAATAGTTGTTTTATCTACAGGGTGTCCCAAAAAAAATGACAACATTTCTTTTTGCTGCCATTTTCGCAATTTTTGACCAAATTGTCTGAAATTTGAAACATAAGTGCCAAAAAAGTGGGAATTTTATGTGTTAAAATATGGTGCATCAGAATTGACCCAGTCCTGAGAAATTCAACAATATATAAAATTGAGAAATTTCAATTAAATGTAGAAATAGCATAAAAAATGGAAACTTTTCTTTTTGCTGTATCTTCTTTAATTTAGGTCGGAATTGGATGAAATTTTGAATATATGCGCAGAATAACGGGTTGATTTGTAGATCAAAAGTTGGCGCATGAACCCAGCCCAGCTCTTGACATAAAAAATCCCGATCACAATACAACGACAACATTAATTTTCGCGCCCCTTAGCTGTAATGAAGCTCCTGTAAGCGTAATTCAGTCTGTCACCCCAAACATGCTAAGAAATGTTTATGATGCTTATGGGAAACGGTTGCAGCAGTGTATTAACTGAAACGGAGGTCATCTGGATGGTGTTTTATTCCTTAGTTCTCAGAGTTTGCACGTTCTTCATTTTGCTGCAGTAAAAACTCTGATTTTCTTTAGTTTCCAAGAACTAGCGAAATGGACTGATTAATGCCAGAACTTTTGACCTACAAAATATCTGCGCATATATTCAAAATTTCATCCAATTCCGACATAAATTAAAGAAGATACAGCAAAAAGAAAAGTTTCCATTTTTTATGCTGTTTCTACATTTAATTGAAATTTCGCTATTTTATATATTGTTGAATTTCTCAGGACTGGGTCAATCCTGATGCACCAAATTTTAACAGATAAAATTCCCACTTTTTTGGCACTTATGTTTCAAATTTCAGACAATTTGGTCAAAATTTGCGAAAATGGCAGCAAAAAGAAATGTTGTCATTTTTTTTGGGACACGCTGTATTTGGCGTGGAGAAATCCAGAAAGTACTCATCCAAACAGTACAAGTTTCAAAGAGGGCTGGTTTGGCCGATTTCTGGTTTTGAGCTGAGCGAATTGCGAATTTCTGCAAGCACCTCATTGCTTCATAAATATCTGCAGTTTTTAGCACAATTGTTCAAACTAAGGTGGCACAATTAGCATCCGAAAACAGCCAAACAGACTGGATTTCTGAGTTTAGGATAGTCGTCACGTTTTTGCTAATTTTTCTTCAAACTAAAAATAAATTGTCTAATATAAAAAATCCCTTGATTGAAGTGGTTTATACTGTAAATCTGTAATTTACAGAGATCAAAGCTTCCTCTTTCCACTTACAGAATGGAGATGAATGGCTTGAGGCAGACATGGGCTAGAATTTCGGCTGAGGGGGTAGAATTTTCAATTCCTGAGGGGGGCTGAAGGGGGTAGGAGCGCCTGAATGGGCTGAAGGGGTGGTAAGTAAAAAAATCGGATTTTTGGCTAATTAAAGGTTTTTGGCTTATTTTTCATTAAAATAAGTGAGCTCATTTACACTTAATCCAGCCATATTTTATCATAATTTTCTATACAAAATTCTTCCAAAAAATTCCTGACGGCGGTAGCGACCGGCTGAGGGGGTAGGTCAGAACATGAGGGGGGGGCCAACCCCGCCCTCAGCCCCCCTTTGCCCATGTCTGGCTTGAGACCCTAAACTCAAGTCGCAAATAATGGAAATCTCAACTGAGACTTTTCAGATTCTGAATTTGTTAGTTAGTAAAACTAGGACAAGACTACAAACGGTTAGGTATGCCACATTAGAGAGAACTAATTTGAACATGCGAACAGTAATTTAGCCAAAAATCTGTAATGTCAACCATTTTTATCTAAAAATTACGAAATGAGCTGGCCTTTCATGCCAAACTATGTTTACCCTCTTGTTTTTTCCAGATGAGGTCTGTATCTGTAAAATAGGTATTCCTAATAACTGCTAAATATTGCATAGACATTCCAACCAAACTCGAAAATGCTTGGAAAAAACGTCCAGTTATCGATTTCAGACCGCCTTGATAAAATATGCAAATATGCAAAAAATATGCACATATTTCATTTTTGCATGCATATGATATATGCAATATCAATATGCACTAGAGATTGCATGCATATATTCATATGCAATATCATATGCATCCCAAAAATCCGATATCATCCAACCATATTACTGAGCCCAACTGAGTCGTTGGAGGCTATCATCTCCCCAGCCAGTCTGCTTGTAGGACGACACACATTGCTGCTCCCCCCAGTAGCCAAGGAAGAAGACCCAGACTACATACCAGCATCTAACAAAACTAAGGATAAGCTGAATAAGTATTGGTGGGAGACACAGAAGCTAACCAAGCGTTTTTGGGATCAGTGGCAAGCAAATTATTTACTTAATTTGAGAGAGGCGCACAGCCGAGTAGCTCAACAGTTAGGACCTGATGCCCCTCCGCACCCTCTGTTGACTGCTGGCACTGTTGTGCTCCTAAAGGAACCTGCGCCCCGGGGTGTTTGGAAGTTGGCCTCCTCAAGTACCTCCGGCGCAAGTGCCACCAGCTCAACCAGTACAGGACGGAGAGGGACCAGGGCAACAACACGGAGAGAACTACGCAGAGCAAGAGCAGGTAGTCGTGAATTGGCGTGGACGCAGCCGAGGAGGTCGTAGAGGCAGAGGTGGCAGTCGAAATCGCTACAGTTATCATGCACGAGGAGCCGGCCCACTGCAACCATTGTTTCCACCCAGAGGTGCTAGTCGACCCTTCCAGCGAGGCGGTGGAGGACGTCGGGGTAGGGGAGGGTGTCATCACTCGAGTTTGTTCAGCCAAGCCATGAGTTTCTTGAGTGACGTGTTGGCCTACGAACAAGGAGGATTTTACTGAACACATTGTCTCACACAGCTCAGCTATCGTTCTTAATACGGGTGTGTTGTATTTAACATGTTTCTTATGCTGTTTTTTGTGTTTGTCTTCTCCTCAGGCTTGGCCCAGAGTGTCAAGTATGTGCATACTTGAGTTGTGATAATCTAAACTAACAATTGACGCCCATTGGACCGTATTTTAACTTGTGTGCGAAGTATTTGAAAAGTTGTTTTTTGTGGAGACGAGAACGGAGACGTAACGAGTGGAGAGAGAGGACGAGAAGTAAACCTTTAACTGTTCTATTGTGCTGCAGAGCAATTCTACTGAATAAGCTAGTTCTGAGGGTAGTTCCTAGGTCGTCGCTAGTAAATATACACAACGCTAATTCTGTTTAGAATCGATTCTCCGGCGAAACTAGCTGAGTTTTCTGCTACACCGACCGTGATTGGCTCGCAGTCCTTGTGCCGTCCCTCGCCTGCCGTGTGCAGGTAGCAGCTGTCCAGAGGGCCCGAGAGCGGAATCTGTCCGACCACCACTGTTCTTCTTGGCGTCCACGGAATCAGCTTACCACTGGGTGTGTCCACGAGAACTTCGTCTCTTCCGATCTTTCTTCCTGTTTGCCCTCGCTCGCCTCATCAGATGGCGCTCGCTCCTCTAACGCAGCCTCCTCCTCTAAGTCAAGCACTACCTCCAACGAATCAGAAATCGGCTGTTCAGCCATAGCTAGCGTTCGTAGCAAAAGACAGACTGAGAGTAAACTATTTTTGGTTTAAACTTACCTACCGATTTGAGCATAGGCGCTGTAATTTACATAGAGCATGACAAACTCCAATGGTAGGACTTTCACCTTAAAGTTTTAAGATGTATTTTGCGAGAAAGTCAGCATTGACGGGGCAAGCAGGGTCATCTCACGGATCCGGCTGATATTTATATCTGTTAAAATAGAGTACAGTCGAAGACCAACGGTGCATGCCCGGCCACCAGCAACCCCCTGGAACCGGAGCTACACCCCCTCAAATTTGGGTCGGCAGCAATTTTCGGGCTCATTTTAATAGCTCTGACACCCTCCATTCAAACGATCACCCTTCATTCGTTTCTTAAGCTAGGATCCGGACTCGCATATGGCTTTGTAGCTGTTCCAATGGCCTTTCAGATTCTGGTACTCCCGTTTCCAGGTCATAGCTGTTTAACGAGATATTCGCCGAAAACTACGAAATTTCCACAAAATGCCACTCGGTTTTTTTTTTGAACAATCATTATAACTTTTTATGCAAAGGCCCTGCCAAGCTAATGTTTTAACAAAAGTTAGGTATGAGTTGGCCAAACAAAATGAGCGCACTAAAGTGTGCGGTTTGGGGGAGAGGGGTGTTTTGGCCTCTCAAAGGTGTTCGAAATAATTTTTTTCCTGCAAAGCTTAGTGGTTAGCATACTGTTATATGCAATTTTGTGTGCTGAGTACGAAAATGCATTCAGTTTAGCTAGATTCGCTCTGGATCGGGAGAAATTGGCGTCCAAAGTTGAGACCAACCCTATTTCTTGAGTGGCACTATTCGCTAGTATGACCATTAACCGCGGTGCACTCAGTTTTTCTTATGTAGTTTTTGCTGCTGATTCCGAAAATAACTTTATTTTTGCTCTACGTTGCCAAGTTTTGAAGTTATCGGCATTTTTATGATTTGGGAAGAAAACGCTGCACTTGCTATAACATGCTCGTTTGAAAGGTGACTCAATTCAGACGCATGTAGGGTACAGAGCCATCTAAATTTACCATGTATATCACCTAATGCAGTTTTTGCCGCTGATTACGAAAATGACATCTGTTTTTCAATCTGACCGCTCCTGCGCATCTTATGTAATTTTTATGCCCTGGTACTCAGACAATAAGTTATCTGTCAAATATGGATGTAACGTGGTATCTATCTGGTGCAGTTTCTTCCGCTGATTCAGAATATCATCATATTTAATTGTTTCTTTCTTTTGAAATTTTCGACTAAAAAAAACAGATGCTCCATAAAAAATAGACACAAAATAGAACAAAACGCCTTTTGCATGTGAAACCAAGAGAATTGTTGAGTTCTCTCATCTCATGTTTTTCTTTGCTGCGCAAAACGTTTTTACAAAGGCATTCTACTGTGCGTACAGTGTATGATATTTTTACCCTCAGAAAAGCTTGAATCAAGCAGAGACTCACTGACTAACACCTGTCATTGCTTCAGAATCTTGTGTGTCTATACCAGTGTGTCTGTGTGCCGGTTGTGTGCCCGGACTTCTGCAACAAGTACGTGTTGGGTCTGCTGGCGCTCTTGTGTAACTTCATCGGTGGCGCTTTGGGCGCCCTGGGCTACCGCTACCGACAAATACGACAGGTAAGGCCGAATCACAGACACGACATTGTACGATAATACTGCGCTCGTGCCCTGAGTCTCTTGGAGCAATTGGCTTCATTCAACTGATCCAAATTTGAAATTGTGATTTTTTGGTTTTCCTAGATTTTTTCGGTATTTAGAATCAGGTTTTGTTTTAGCAGATTTCTGCAGTATTTCTTATGAGAAACAAAGAAAACCAGCTACTGAAAATGACAGAAATAGTTCTGCCTTTAACTCGGCATTCATTTGGGGTAGTCAAAATCAGAAAATTTGGCGGTGAGCGGGCCTACCGATTTGTGGGTATCGCGGCCATTGTTGTGAGTATGGGACCGTCCATAAACTACGATATTCAGAGAGGTTGACATCCAAAACGTCGACGTTATTTAGTACATAATAAGCTTTTGTCTGCAACTACTGTATAAACAAGAAAAACTCAATCCAGTTCATATTTCCAACTGCCAAACTGGTACAATGTACGTAGTTCACTGTCATTCTTTTTTATAGCTTCTACAGTACTATTTACCATTCATGTAACAGCTCCGTGTCGACCTGAGGTAGGGTGGTTTCCGCAAGTTGGGGGTCCAGGGGCCTTTGCCCAGATCGGGGTCCAACATTTCAAAAAGCTCCAAAACGCCTGAAAATGGGGTTTTTTGCTTGGGGGAACACGTAAGAAGTTATCCTAGACTATTTTTTTCGAATAATACTACCTTTTTTCAGTCTAAATTGAAGTTGACTCGAATTCAACCACAAAAACAATAACAACATAAAAATGTGCAAAATTTTGATATCAGGGTCAATATGTATATGACAGAAATTCTAATGCACAAATATAACAGAAGCAACTAAAATAACTTTTATTCGTATCGCGCTCATTCAAAGCGGATAATCACTCAATACTGACGTGGGCATTCCATCCGGCCACGAATTCCGACTGGCGTTTGTATGTGACGCAAACCATCGAATCGTCAACTATTTTGATGGCCAAAATATGCTTCGTCAGATCTTACGCGAATGCAAAGTACTGGTCAGGTTCAGTAAAATACGCCACCGAATTCAGATCCGCTCTTTGATCCAATTTGTCCCAGCAACTGTTGGCCATTAGTTTACTGAGCTGCGCAGGATGGATTGTCCGCGATGTTATTTAGATTCAAATCGGTGCCTTCCCGCTCCTTGTACATTTCTATGACGTTCCGGCGTTTCTCAAGGTCGTGCCAACTTTTTATGGCCAACCACTGTTCTTGATTTTGAGAGCCAACGCCCACTGAATGTAGGTCGGGAAGAGACCCGTGAACTGGCTCAATGTGAATTGTTGTTTTTGTGTGCCAGTACTGAAAATACATTCAGCATCATCCCAAACAGGCGCCATTGTTCTTGCGGTTGTTGTCATTGCGCGGGACGCGATGAGCATCAGCAGAAAAACAAACATAAACATACACGCTAAAGATGCGCAATTTCTAATCTGCTGCACTATTTTTAATATTTAATTATTTTAATCTGACACTTACTGCAATGCGCATGTTAACATGACAGCAGTTAACATCATAAAATTTTCTCTACCGTCTAGGCAGCCAGGCTAGTCTTTTAATGTGCGTTACACTAAAAGCCAGCCCCTGGCGTATTGAGCGCGCATAGAGAAGCCGGCCCTGCAACACGGGCGGCCGTAGTCTGAGTAGGCCCAGTTAACACAATAAAATTTTCTCTCGCGTCTAGGCAGCCAGGCTACCTGGTAAATCTGTGATCTATTGTATGATGTGTTGAGCTGGGAATAGTATTTTCGTTCAATAATTCTCAAAAATTGCAGCATCCGGAGATGATGAGTCGTCATGGAACCTAACCCACCAAGACAGTAGAACACCGCTGAAAACTCCAAGGAAGACTCCTGCCGCCACCAAACACAAAGCGCCAGCGATGGCGGTGTCACCTGCATCCAAGGCTACACCGAAATCCAAGCAGACGCTAAAGGCAAAGCCGACGCCAAAGGCGAAGACCACCCCAAAGCCCAAGCATTACAATCCACTAGGAGGATGACAACGAGGAGAGCTCAGTCAACGCCAGTCTCAGTCGGATTTTCTGTGAGGCTGAGTATCAACAATTACTAAAAGGGACGATGGGGCGATGGAGCGTTTTGGCGGTACGGGAGCGGTCTGATTCGGGTCGTGTCTATAGAATACTCGCTCGATTCGGAGTTTGAGTCCAGGATTGTTTCTTGCATTGGATTTTTTCGCATGAGGCTGAGCTCGATGCGAATTCTGTTTTTTTTTTTCGTGTTTTTGTTTATTTTGTTAACCGGCTTGTGTAGGGAGGGAGAGCCACTTGAATTAGCTTAGGATTGAGTTCGGTGTTTTATACTGAGGAGTGTGGTGAGTTAATGCAGATAAATGTAGCTGGAATTGTTTTTAGGTGAGTTTCAGTTGCTGGAAACTAAATAATTTGTGTTGTTTTAGTAATCGTTTGTGTCCGAGCCGGATTCGCCTTGGGGCTAAGGATAGTTGCGGCGTTTTATGACCGGCCAGCGGGGCTAGTGGGTCACTGTCTGTTGATCAGTAGTCAGACGACATTCGAAGCAGTATCTGGTATTTTTATTTGCTGTTGCACCTCTATTGGCGAACAGAAATTCATGTGTTTAATGATAATAATCAATTATAAATTAACAAATTTTATGGATAAATATGTGGACAAAGCTTTATGGACAAAATTTGTTTTATGGAGAAAGCCCTATGTGCGTGGTTAAAGTAATTTTATTAAAAAATAAACAGAACAAAATGCCCAAGACACAACTGGAAATGACATAGGTTGCATTGTGTTATAATTTTATTTTACATATGGCAGGTCAGACAAAGATCAATTATCAAGCTCAAGGTTGAAAATATCTTGGTGGTTTGTTTTTTGTTGATTAGTGTATTTGTGCACAGGTTAGATGGCTAAGTGAAAGCCCGTTTGATGATAAGAATCTTCTGTATCTCGCTTGTAGCCCAAACCCATTAGGCTTATCTTTTGGCCGATTTAGGCTGTGGCACCATCTGTTTGAGGTTTCTCAAAGATAGACGCGTCTGAGTTGGCTTCTGTTTGCTCGTTAGTGTTTACAGTCCAGAGCGTCTTTTGAGCATATCTGTTCTGGGTCAGGACAACGTGTTTTAGGTCAGACAGAAAGTTGTAAATAGAGGGGAAATGTATGCAATGAGAGTGAACTGTTTGTAATTTCTAGCCCGGACTAGATATTTCCATATTTTAGTACAAAGATCACTTGTGATAAAATCAGATATATAAAGGACAGCTCAGCATAAGTCGTCTTACTATTTCTATTAGCGTCTTGCAGTTGATGCAGTTTTACTATAAATGTTTGTCTGTTTTAGAATCTTCTGCTCAGGATGCGGTCAGATGACGATTGTGAAGGTTTGCCGACCCATGTGCCGTTTCAGTGGTAAGTTTTTTTCTAATTCTAGGGCAGTCAGGTATAAAATTATTAATTTGTATAGTATTGTTTATAATTTTATAAAGAGACTTTTGTTTTTAGCTGTCGATAGATGCCGTCCTGTTGTTAGTCTTCTTCGCGCACATTGGTGTCAAGCTACTCTGTCTTGTGAAAGAAGAATTCCCCGAAATAGTTTACGCCAGTTGGCCATGGTTGGTTCGTAAAATTCAGCTCAGAATCGTACACATGCGCATGGGAATTCACAAAGTATTAAAAAGTTGGCTAAAAAAGTCTTTTATATTTTGTTTTTAGGTATACATTTCAAACACCAGCGGTGCGGAAATCGAAATAGCTCGGCTAAACGATGGCGTTCCAGACAGCGTGCGAAACTTTCTGAAGAGCTGGAACAAGCCTGCTACAGCCCATAGAGTTGGGACTCTAAATCTTGAGAAGAAGTCAAATGCTTTTATCCCCGGGCGATGGGTGAGAATCTGGGTCAGAATTTTGTCTAGAATTTCCCCCTCAAACCTGTTGCTCGACTCGGCTGACTGTTCGCTAAATCTAATGTGTTTTGTTCCGACGATGGTTAGTGCTTTTGTAAAGGAAATCAGAATTTTCTCGGCCCATCCTACAGGGTGTCTCAAAAAAAATGATCACATTTCTTTTTACTGCCATTTCCGCAAATTTTGACCAAATAGGCTGAAATTTGGACCATAGCTGCCAAAATTCGGGGAATTTTATGTGTTAAAATTTGGTGCACTAGGCTTGACTCATTCCCGAGAAATTTAAAAAAAAGTGAAATTTGGTAATTTCAATGAAAGCCGGGCACGAAAAATGGAAACATTTCCTTTTCCTGTGTCTTTTCTAATTTTTGTCAGAATTGGATGAAATTTGGAGTGTAAACGCAAAAGCTCAGGGTAATTCATGTGTAAAAAGTTGACACATGAACTCCAACGCTATCGTTGGAGTTTAGGCGATAATGTAATGTAACGTTTTTTCCGTGACCGGCTTTCGCTATTGAAATTACCAAATTTCACTTTTTTTTAAATTTCTCGAGAAATAGTCAAGCCTAGTGCACCAAACTTTAACATATAAAATTCCCCGAATTTTGGCATCTATGATCCAAATTTCAGCCTATTTGGTCAAAATTTACGGAAATGGCAGTGAAAAGAAATGTGATCATTTTTTCGGTGACCGGCTTTCACTATTGATTTAACAAATTTCACTTTTTTTGAAATTTCTCGGGAATGAGTCAAGCCTAGTGCACCAAACTTTAACACATAAAATTCCCCGAATTGTGGCACCTATAGTCCAAATTTCAGCCTATTTGGTCAAAATTTGCGGAAATGGCAGTAAAAAGAAATGTGATCATTTTTTTTGAGACACCCTGTATGTATGTAACCGAAACTGTTCTGATATTTTGCGACGCCTTCCAGGATTTGTACCGATCTGACTTAAAGATTTTCCTCTATCACAACAGCGGCTATACTTACAAACTCTCGAACATCAACGGCCTGGTAAAGCTAAAGCAACCGCGTCATTGCCCGTCTGTTGTCCACGCTGCTATGAACGATCAAGGATTCATAATGTCAATCGAACTGTACTCGCCACAAGGACACATGTTGTACCAGCACATTAACGCCTAATGTGAAAGCTCGATCGTTCCTATCGGTGGCTTAGAACTGTTACCTCCGGAGTTGTATGCATACGATGTATAAACAATTTATAAACACGCACAAAAGACGCCAGCAAGCGTATTGGCATGACTCTTGTATGCAGCCCCTCTGTACGGCTGGATTAAAGCACGCCAATACGCTTCCTGGTGCTATCAACAAACAGAGCTACACAGCGCTGGCGCCGAGGTGCCAAAAAGTGTGACTTTCTTTTTTATATCCGAATTCTCAGAATATTACCGATTCCAACGGTGCAATGGTACCACTGTCCGCCTCGATCATCAATGCGTATGCCAGTTGCCAGCAAGTGCTCCTTCAGCTTTTCACACTGACTGAGCTTGGCATAAACAACATAACGCATCACCTCCACTCTCATCGGGTACCTCCTCACTAGTTTATCTTTCATCGGTTTAACTTGGATCCCAGCTCTCTATCAATGTAGCACTTGTGGATTTCCGTTCTTACAATCCTTTTCCAAAAAACGCTTGGCCACATAGGAGTAGTATCTCTTTGGCGCAGATCATGCACGAATATGTATAGGAGGCCAAATGTTGGGCGCGGGAACGCACGAATGGTCAGGCATACATCGCGTCTAGGGGCCGTCAGTAAATGTTTAGGCCGGCGGCCAACCCTGGCCCGTGTTCTATTAAATAATCCTATCGTTAAAAAATCCTGTATAGGATTTTTTAACGTTAAAATTTCCTATATAGGATTTTTTAACGGTTATGGGCCTGTTACATTTTCCTATCCCCGTGAAATAATCCTATTGCTAGAGGAACGGAAATAATATTTCAATATTACATGACAGACAATACAACCAAAACAACTGTACACCAACATCTGTATAAGAAGCCACATAATCTGAATAACAGCGTACCTAAGGGGCCGTCCATAAACGACGTCGTTCCAGAGGGGGGAGGGGGGATCGGCTGAAATCAGAGTTGTTCCCAGTAAATTTACTGAGTAAAAGTTACTCGGTACTTAGTTATTTTGGATTACAGTAAGTACTTTTACTTACCGGTAAAAATTTTTCTTATTTTTTTAATTTTACTTACTGAATACCGAGTTTCAATTTTGAATTGCCTAATTTGAAACAAAATTCGGTAAACTCAGTACTCGGTAATTTACTGGGTTGTTTACTGAGTAAAGGCTTCTGCAATAGGTAGCTCGTCGCATGTGTGTAGAAAATAATACAGTTTTTCTTTCATTTATCTCTTTGCTCACAACAAAAAAACACAATTTTTGCAAATTGTTTTGCCATTTCACGGCTTGTATAATCACGACTTTGTTTGCATGGTAGAATTGCTATAATCAGACGCGAAAACAATTAGGAGTTATATCTACTACAATTAACTATATTTTGATTGACATTTTTGCATCGGTCTGAACTGTGAGGAAATGACGAAAATTAGAACAAATTTTCAATTACAAATTTTTCCTAGGCTTTTCATCTATGCCAGACAAATTTCTTAAATTTTTGTCTCCACGGTTTTGGGTAGCATCTGCTGTATGCTCAGGCTATCTGTTAGTACGTCCTCTGTATTAGTTTATATGGCTGCAAATGGTGTTAAAAATTTCGTTAGGTTTCCATTTTAAATGGACATTCGGCTAAAATTGTGAAGGCAAACACACTAATATTTTTACTATGTTGAAAACACATAGTATATTACATGCGGGGCATGTACTGCAATTAAAATCCTAGATGAGAAAGTTAGAAATCTAAGAGCATAATGTAGTGTCAAAAAAGGTTGTTTAGTGAAATTTCTGAATGTTTCTAAGATTACGCATACGCAATACGCAAAATACGTATTAGGTTTTGGAATGCGTATACGCATATGCATACGCATTTGGAAAAACCAAGTATAAACAAAACTAGTTCCGAGTCAAACGTTTTTCGTAGTCTACCAACAGGTTGTGAGTCACGCAAGATCACTGCCGTGGCAAGGCAGGTTGTTCGCTTTCATACCGATCAGTTGTCCTATGCGTGACTCCCTCATTTAATCAAACGTTTGGTAATGCGTTTATCAGGGAGCTAGTTTAGTTCGTTTGGCTTTTGGTTACTGTGTAGGCAACGAGATAAGGATAAAACTACAGTATAGAGCGGACAGTTTGGTTCCATAAACGAGCACAATAAGGAAGAAAACAAGAGCCAGTAGAGACAGAACAGCATAGAACGTCTCCCATAGCAAGTGGTGCTGACAAACATGTCCGCTTGTTCAAGCCTCCAGAGTCAGCTGTCAGTCAGGTTTCTTACAGTAGATCCAGAGAGTGACTGCAGATCAAGCAGCACCTGGCTCTACGCAACGCAAATAGAATCCACACTTGTTTACATAACTGTATCACACAAGCAATATTAGCTAATGGCAACTGACGCGAGGCGGCGTTGGAGCTCCGTGCTTCCGGTGCTAGTTTAGTTCGTTTGGTTACTGTGTAGGGAACGACGTAAGGGTAAAACTACAGTATAGAGCGGCAGTTTGGTTCCATAAACGAGATGTATTGTCAGTGCTGTTGGAGGTCTAATGGTGAGTAAAGCGCTATAAATAAATAAAATAAATTTTCAAAAAGCAAATAGGAAAACTGCTTCTTCTTGATCTGAGTAGAATGGCGGCAATAAAAAAGGGCGTCCTTCGGATTATGGTTCGAGGTGAGTTGTTAATATACTATTCGATTGGGGTTTGATTGTTTGAGTTATCTATAAAGATACCGGTCTTTTATGTGGGTAAATATTATGTAAACAAACTTGCAGTGCAAACATTAATCTTTCAGTCAGATATAGACATTCTTCGACAAATACAGATTTATTTTGTCACAAAAATTATACACATTACATAAAATAGTTCTAGGACACGTAGTAAACTATAATAAAGAGCAGATTCTGTTAGCTACCATAATCAGTATCCTGAGCTGGGATTAGCACACTGTGTGTCACCCAGTCGGAACTGCGCCCGATCCCCATCGTCTCCGGAGTCCTCGTCCGAGTCTACAAAAATATTTTTGCCCAATAAATCTATTTTTTAGCCGAAAACCAAAGCAGTGCATGCTCCAATTTGAAAGGTTCCAAGAAACACTAAGATAACCGGCAAGCAGTACCCTCACGCAGGAAAAGGTTATGCACATCACAAAAAAGCATTAGGTGCGAACAGACACTCCCGGAAATATTTTACCAATACCAGCTCTCATGCGCCTGTTTTTTCCTGGGGACAAGCTGGGCGATTGTCTCATTCTCTTATTTTTCTTTGGAGGAGGGCTGGGTCTCTGGTGCAGGGGCCGTTTGCTAGCGGCGAACGCAGCCTTCAGCCGCCTGGCACCTAAGCCGTAAACGCTTTATGCTGATGCAGACATTTATTTGTATCTGGACAAAATGTTTTTCTTTTAATAATCATTCCGACAATCAATCAAATGGGACCGGTCAGCTAAAAGCTACAACAAGCAGAAAAAGAAGCTTACTTAGTTTTGTAAACACCCCGAAGTGCTGGGGACGTCGGCCAACAGCCCAGATGCAAGCAAATCATCGATTTGGCCTTGCGCGGTACCCTCAGAACCATCGTCACTGCCGAAATCGGTTCTCGCCTGGCACCGAAGCTCGCGCTTCAACGAGTACTGGAGATGGCCAGGAGACAATGCACGCTCATCACCATCTGAAATATTTTGTTTTATCATGATTATAATCAGGTTATGAATATTCCAAAGTTACCGTTTGACCCGGTTGCCTGGGTGCTGGTTGTGAATCCTCCGCTGAGCATAGGGTTGCCGGTCACTAGCGAGATCTCATCCCCGTCCGCATCTTTGTCCATGGCCAACAACTCGGCGAGACTAGGCCGGATGGTTGCCGACGTTTCAGGCTGCCTTTTCTCAAATTTGCTGGCACTGACAGGCACACCCTTTTTGGCTGGCAATTTAGGCGTCTGGCTAGTGGCCTCGGGCCGCGACAGAACCGGTTATACTTGACCCACTTGTGGTGGCAATCGTTGAGCGCCGGTCCTGGTGGTGGCTGTGACGAGCACAGGTGCTGCCTCAGGTCGGCCCAGAATGGATGCAGAGACCGTTTGCAACACCTAAATTTTTTTCTGAGCTACTGAGTAAAGGAAACATCAAACCTAACCTTTGTCATGTCAAACGAGACCGAGGGAGGGGCCTGGATGATAGCACGAAGGGCCTTGACGCATTTGTCCAGTTCTCCCTTCAGATTTGCGGCACCCTCGACTGCGGTCCTCATCCCGGTCGCTAGTCTTAGTTAATTTCTAGTCTTGATGACGTCATAATCGCCGAAAATATGTAGTTATTAGTTAGTAGTTTGTAGGCGAAACGTGTGTCTTTGGCACCCCCAGAGAAAAGACGGAAACGCAGTGGAATGAACCAGTTGGCCACTTAGAGTGCACACAGATGAAGTTATGGAAGAAATGGCAAGCAGGAAAACTGACCAATGAGGATGGATTGTGGCGCACTCATAGTCCAGTGAACTGGCATTGGGGTTGCTTGTTGTACTTACAAAACTTTTAGAGCCACTAATTGCTTCCTTTGCTAATGCGTTTGTTTACAAAAGACATGGATGTCGTGTATATAGAAGGGTATTATTATACACATGATGACATACGGGCTACTTGGGAAGCGTGGCTAGAAGGTTTTTTCACCCCTAGCAATTGGCTGAATTTGGATTTAGCCGTGTGCTAAATTTTGCTCCTTCATTATCAGGCAACCGCTTTCGTAGCGCCTGGTCTCCTTTCCAGTGCAGGCATCACCGGGCGTCGCTGGGGCGCCATTTTGTTAAAAGCACACACTATACATGACATCTCCGTTTTCTCAAAAATCAAGCCGACCTCGGCTTGTACTTCTAAAAAGCACACACTTACGCAGTCATACCAATCAGACGAACAGTCAGGCTAAGGTCTTTTGCAAGTAGTACAACTTTGATCGTCGTTGAGAACAACATACAAGTACATATTTACACAGAATTTGATACAACGGTAACAGAGTTAAAAGTTTGGACGTGAAGTGGGCAAACAAAAATGTAGTAGAAGAGATTGAAAGCTAAGGACTGTAGCAGAGAAGTGTATGGAAAGCGATATGGAGAAAAAACGGCATCTTAAACGGATGGACGTGTTAGGACATACTATACGTTTGACTTACAAGGCACCAGATTCGGTGGAAAGTGTAGCTGAGCCCAGGACGGGACGCTCCCACCATACCCACATCCTCATCGCACTGGAGCAAAGAGTGTCATGTGACCAGTTTACGCTTGACTTGTAAAACTTTACTTGAAATTACAAAAAGAAAGGTTGTGATGAAGCATAGCAGGTACTGTATTGCGCTCAAAACAAAAATCAGAATAATGTTTTATCTATATTATATTATGTACTATTATGTATTATTATGCCTTTGTTTTCTCACGACAGACAGCTTTTGTTCACTTTAAAAACAGTTAATTGTGTGCTAAAATCGGTCAATTAAACTAAGGCCATGGTCTTTTAACTGGAAAATGGGTGTCTATGAACCAAGTTTTCTGACCACCTATTAGAAGACCATGGTCTTATAACTGGAAACAAAAACCAATTTAAAGACCATGGTCTTCTAACTATGGTGGTCTTATAAGCGGAAATCTCCGGTAGTACTCGATGTAAATTATGCTTCCAAAGAAAAGTTTCGAAAAAAACTAATGCGATATTTGTAATCTACGCCTAAAGTTTGCCTTGTGCAACAATTTTTGTTCCAATTCAGTACAAAAAAATTTTCGATTTTGATTTTGAGGGCGAATTTCGACCTAACGGTATGAGTCGATTTCGGCTATATTTTGCATGCGTGTAGGGAATTTACCAGGCTTTATTATATATAAAAACTGGACCTGGCCTAGGATCCTAATGTATGAAAATTTGGTCAAACGTGTTTGTCGGTGTGGCACAAAATTGGTGTAAAACCGCGTTTTTAGCCTATAACTCCGGCACGGAGCATCCAACCGCACTTTAGATACCATTTTCGAAATCTCCGAGTCTGGCCGCATCTGTTTGTGTGGCAACTTTCATCCTACGAGCAAGCACGAGCTTAAAATCATGTTTTGAAGTTAGGGTACTTTTCCGTTTTTTCAGCCCGACCACCCCTACTTTGGAGGGGGCCCCTGGCGCTCTGGGGGATCCACCGGAGCTCATACTTTGGGGTTCTTATTTTTTCGTCATGTACTCTCACATATATAAAAATGACGCAAATCGGTGATGTGACCCTGACCCGATTTGGGGAGGCTACCTTATCAAAGGTTAAATCCTCTCAGAAATTGCGTCTTAAGTAATTTGTCCGGTTTTAAAAAGTTTGTTACTGGCGATTCGTTTCAAGACTTTGTTATTAGACAACAACAACATGTACATATAGCATAGGCTTTGTTTTATTTGTTTTACTGCTTCTGCCTAAGTACCGTTTTACAGGTGTCTGGCTTTAAAAAGGAAGTAAAGATTGATTGATTGATGGTCAGGTTGGAAAGATGACCTAAAATGTCTCCACAATTGTGAACTTTACTTCGCTGTTCTTTCCTTCATCCTGTCATAATGGCATTTCGCCGCTATTGGTAACAGTTGTTGGTAGTAGGCTTTTAAATATGTTTTTTTTTATTTCAGCACCCTGACCGAACGACCTGTCGTCAGATGTACAACCTTAGACCAAACATGGAACGGCTAGTCGCCGGCAGGTGGCGTGATTGTATTGATCGCTAGTGACTAACACTTTCTTTTACTAACCTTCACTTTGACTGTTTGCGTGTCTTGCGGCTGGTTGCTTGGATGAAGTAATCTGGAAAGCTGCTCTTTTCTCGTGCGACAGGCATCGGTGCCTCCAGTAAGTGAGCCACCTTTGCCTCTTAACCGCCTGAAGTGTGGTTTTGCTGAGTTCTGCCGTCATAGCTCTAGCGTGGCTTTGGTAGCTCTCGAGTTGTCTCTTCTTCCGCCCGGCTCTCCAATAACACGATTATTGGTCGGTTAAAGAGCGTCATCCTCAGTCAACAGTCACTTCTACCTAGACCTACTACCTTTCTTTTAACTGCGCTTTTGTGTTGTTTTTATTATCGGTCGTCATTTTTATTAATTATCTTCACTTTTCTACATTTCTTCATCACCACCGAAAATCAGCGTGTTTCTTTCTTCCTTCCTGGCCGGTTTTTCTGTCCAAACCTTGGATGGAACCAGCTAAAATAAGTGGGATTAGGACAAGTGTGTCAGAGTATGGAGAACAGAAAGACTCATCATCCTCAATCATTGAAATTGAGTGTGAGCTTGGTGATTTCTGCAATCGTGTGAACAGAGACAGTGTGTTTCAGCGACTCCTTACTGCTTCTTCTGTTGGTCCATTAGTTTCAACTGTTGATGTCTGATAATGTAGTAACTGTATACTAACTGTTAATTTGTAGTCTCAGGTGGTCTTTTTAGTTTATAGTTACTGTTAATTTGTGGTCTTGTTTCCTTTGGGAACCGATGTCGCTGGAGGTGCGCCAGACAGTCAAATCTCTACCGACCTATTACTACTGTCATATTACTTCCATCCAGGAACTGCGTCAGATCGTGGAAGCGGTGATCAGGCTCACTAACTTTTCTAACTTTATGACTCTGTTGCCATACTAATCTGATGGTTACAATTCATATGTATGTTTTGGTGCTGTTAATCTGTTTGAAATTAGAATTGATAAATAACAAAAAACATGCGCTACATATAACTCATTAGGAATGCGCATCGATAGGGAATCGGGAGAAAAATTCGGTAAACTCGGTACTTGGTAAGTTACTGAGTTGTTTACTGAGTAAACTGAGTACTGAGTTGTTTAAAGTTTGTTACTGGTGATTTGTTTCAAGACTTTGTTATTAGACAACAACAACATGTACATATAGCATGGGCTTTGTTTTATTTGTTTTACTGCTTCTGCCTAAGTACCGTTTTACAGGTGTCTGGCTATAAAAAAGGAAGTAAAAGATTGATTGATTGATTGATTGACTGAGTAAAAACTTCTGCTCGTCGCATCTGTGTAGAAAATAATACAGTTTTTCTTTTATTTATCTATCTGCTCACAACAAAAAACAATTTTTGCAAAATTTTTGCGATTTTCACGGCTTGTATAACCCCAACTGTGTTTGCGTGGTAGAATTGCTATAATCAGATGCGAAGACTCGATATTTAGGATTTAGGATTAGAAACTATACCTACTACTATTACCTATATTTTGATTGACATTTTTGCATCGGTCTGAACTGTGAGGAAATAATGAAAATTGGAACAAATTTTCACTTACCAATTTTTCCAGGCTTTTCATCTAAAGCTAGATACCACAGCCTCTGGTCACTGTGTATTGTGTGCATATTTTAAGGCGTTCCAACCATGGTAATTAGTACGATAAATAATGTGAAATGGCACAAAATACGTTTAGAAATTTTAGTAGCTGAAAGCTATATCAGGAAAGATTTTCAGATAAATTGTAACATATTTCTGAATGTTGAAGGTTTTACCGATTTTACTGAATTGTTTACTGAGTACTTACCGGGTTTTCTTTAAAAAACCCAGTACTTACTCGTACTTGCCGAATTTAATAAAAATCTGGATTTACTTACTGAATACTTACCCTGAAGTAATATGACAGTAGTAATAGGTCGCTAGAGATTTGACTGTCTGGCGCGCCTCCGGCGACATCGGTTCCCAAAGGGGCCGTTCATAAACGACGTCGTTCCAGAGGGGGGGAGGGGGGGTCGGCTGAAATGCGACGATAGACGACGCACCAGGAGGGGGAGGGGGTTAGCAAAAAACGACGTCGCTTTTTTCGGAATTTTAGGGTACTTCAATTACATTATTTTCGATTTACGCACATTCTATCAAACGTTTCTCCATACAGAAAAGCTTCCCAGAGCGGTTGTAGGGATTTATTCTATTGATTGTGCAGTATGGTAACAAGAAAACGTCACAGTACTCTATGTACTGCCGTTTTATTGGGGGGGGGGGGTAAACCGAAAACGACGTCGCCGTAGGGGGGGGGGGTCCCCAAGAAACGACGCAAGGCGATTTTGGGGGGAGGGGGGGTCCGAAAAATCGGGATTTTGGAACGACGTCGTTTATGAACGGCCCCAAAGGAACAAGACCACAAATTAACACTAACTATAAACTAAAAAGACCACCTGAGACTACAAATTAACAGTTAGTATACAGTTACTACATTATCAGATATCAACAGTTGAAACTAATGGACCAACAGAAGAAGCAGTAAGGAGTCGCTGAAACACACTGTCTCTGTTCACACGATTGCAGAAATCACCAAGCTCACACTCAATTTCAATGATTGAGGATGATGAGTCTTTCTGTTCTCCATACTCTGGCACACTTGTCCTAATCCCACTTATTTTAGCTGGTTCCATCCAAGGTTTGGACAGAAAAACCGGCCAGGAAGGAAGAAAGAAACACGCTGATTTTCGGTGGTGATGAAGAAATGTAGAAAAGTGAAGATAATTAACAAAAATGACGACCGATAATAAAAACGATTCCCGGCCCATTCCCCCCCACCCGGCGCTGCCGCGGCAGGTTACTGTAATATTGCTGCATGTGAAACAACACAAAGCGCGCAAAGTTTAAACGACTTGACAGAGAAGTGGTTGTAAAAGTACTGAAACAGAACAGCTTAAATCTCCAAGCAGTTGCAATTTTTATAAATACCGATACCCCGTATGCCATGCCAATTATTTTCGGAATACCTGCCTGCAAGTGCAAACATCCCTCCCCTTTGCTGTCATCAGGTGCAGCGGCGGTTCCCATTTACCTATTTACCGTCCCCGACCTTTGCTCACTCAAACCGACAACGCTCCAGAGGGCCTGTTTTAATTTGGGTAATGGGGTATTGGGGGTCTCAGGTCTCAGGTATTGGGTTTTTCAGGTATTGCTCGCACTCTACTTAGGATGCTCACTATGGAATTAACATGTGCAAAAGTCTATAACTGGCCTTATAACATACATAGGTTAGGAAAGTCCACACTATGCTGTTGAAACAAAACTTCGGCTTTACATGTTTCCATTACTTGTTGGAAGCTCATATTGTTGTTTAAATTGTCAAGTTACCTAACTTTCACCACTTCCGATAATTGCCTATTGATATAAACACATTTCCTAAATATAGATTGACACAGTGGTGGCGAGTGGTGGTTGTCGGCGCGTGAGTGTGTTTGTTCGCAGCACGGTGCTAGTATGCCATAAGCAGAGAGGGCGGCCGTCTTTTTAATAACAGTTAGAAAGGGTAACAAAGTGGCTGCACGCAGAAGGGTATACAAGTACACACTAACTGGCCAGCAGCGGACCAGTCTCGCTGACCTGCCAGTTATAGCACACATGTTTTACAACCGAGGGGTGACAGCTCCGCGAATACACCACTCTATGCTAATATCAGTCACACCTAAAACGCATATGCAGATACATACGTACGCACTCACTCGACATAGATTCGCATTTTCGTTTAAACGATATGTTTTTGGTCAATTTCAGGACAAAAGTTTGTAATCAATACTTTTCAAAAAATCTGATTAGCAATTACACTCCTTCCTTCAACAAAATCTGACAACAGTGTCTCACATTGAATAGGGTAAACAGACAGAAGAAAATTTTCATAACCGACAAAACTCAGGTCTCCAACAACCATACACAACAAAAATGATTCATAAATGAAAATTTCAGGTCCAGTTTCAATTAACAATCTTCAATGGGGCTCCAAAAACAACCCATTACTTGCAAATTCCTTAATGATGCTTTTGTCCACAGACTTTACCAAAGCTCTCTGCATTTCTAGCACCTCTAAGGTCATCAGTAGGCATCAAAGAGCTTGTTTTAAAACAAACCAGGTGCAGAGCACTAGCAAGAAGAACATTGCGAACAGCACTCCACAAACCACAACCACACAGATACTTCAATTGCGTGAAGGCGATGTACATGACCTGAAAACAGTAATGTTGACAATTACTTTATAATGTACATTTTACCAAACAGTACAGTGGGCAAATATTATAAATTCTGTTTGTATATGTCTATGTATGGTATAAGTTTAAAAACAAGAGGTGTACCATACCTAGCAGACCATTTCCAGCTGTGGTAGTCGGTCACCTCTCTGACACTGCGGGCACACGCGGTAGTCCATCAGCGGGGGCGCAGGGCACTCCTGGGATACCCGTTCTTCTAAAACATAAACTTGAGTGCGACTGTATTATTAAAGCAAAGATGGGATTTCACAAAAGAAATAACTGTTGTATGTACCCTTTGTAATGATGGGTTTACAGCGGTTGCAATACACTACACCTTTCGGTCTGTTGCACAGGCAGTCGATTTGGCTGATGCAGAAGACAGAAAGCGACCCATAGAACTCTGTTCTTATATAGTAGTGACCTCTACCTTTAGGCAAGGTGGACTTCAAAACAATCGCAGCAAATCGTTAGAACGGCTCAAAGAAAGTTGGTCAAGCGCTACAATTAGCTCCTCAAAACAATAGGAGCAAGTGATTAGAGAGGTTGGCCAAGGGCTACAGGCTGTTCATGGTGCTCATGCTTTTCAGTTTATTGGCACACACCAACAAACTGGCACAACTTCTGTCTGATGTTCGGGTGGTTCTGGTTCCCCAGACCCCCTGTTACATGTATGTCTAAAAGTTTTTGAGAAACTGAACGCTTTGGTGTAAAGCAAAGAAAGTTTGGGAGCTGCACAGACGATGCTTTGTTTACATACAGGGTTGAATCTACTCTCTTCCTACTACTCCACTACTAAATAAAAAAAATCGAAAAATGCTTTACTAGAAAATCTTTTTTCTCTAAGTTGAGATAATACAAAATCATTTTGTCAAATTAGGATTTGTAAGAATTTCAATTTTTCATAAAAATTCTGATAGAAATCCCAAAAGTTTTTGGGAAACCTACATTATTACTCCAGCCAGAGAGTAGGTGGTATCGTATCGTTTGTTTTAATGGGAAATTAGAGCAAAAACATGTCGTTAGAACAGAAACATATTGCTAGAAATTATATTGATAGACTACGAAAAACGTTTGACTCGAAACTAGTATAACACGCATTTCGCGTATTGCGTATGCGTAATCTTAGAAACATTCAGAAATTTCACTAAACCTTTTTTGACACTACAGTGTGCTCTTAGATTTCTAACTTTCTCATCTAGGATTTTTAGATGCATACTAGCGGCCCAAGGAAAATTGCTGTCCTAATAGAATTGTAGCACGTGCCTACTGTTGTTTGGTATTGGGTTTTCCGTTTGTGTATGTGTATGTGTATGTGTATACACATTTACCTTCAAATGTGTATGGTAATTTGTGTATACACATTCAACAAAATAATGTGTATTTTTGTGTATATTTGTGTATGTGTATTGTACTGAAAATGCAAATTTTTTGGTAGATTTTGGGCCAGAAATGCTAAGAAAATCAAATCTCTCAATGTCTGCTGCTTTAAACCTTGGATAGCTTTGAAATCGAGTTACTTAGACCATTTGAAGGCATTATTTGGATATCTACCGTTTATTACTGCAGCAAAAACATCGAAATTTTACGATTCTGTTCGAAATTTTATCGACTTTTGCTGATCAAATACACATACACAAAAATACACATTTCGAGTAGTGTTTGTGCATGGTAATGTGTATCTGAATTTTCAATGTGTATGTGTATGTGTATGTGTATACACATTGAAAAAACAATGTGTATTTTTGTGTATGGTAAATGTGTATGTGTATAGGTATACACAAACAACAGTACACGTGCCCCGCATGTGTATATACTATGTGTTTTCAACATAGGGAAAAAATAAATGTGTTTCCCTTCACAATTTTAGCCGAATGTCCATTTAAAATAGAAACCCAACGAAATTTTTAACAGCATTTGCAACCATATAAACTAAACATACAGTGGACGCACTAACAGATAGCCTGAGCATACAGCAGATGCAACCCAAAACCGTGGAGACAAAAATTTAAGTATTTGTCCTGCATTTCATTCGAGCCATGAAAAAATTTTCAATCCTCCTTGTAATAGAGCTTAGCTAAAGCTTCAAAAATTCTAAGAATATTTTTTAGGTATCTACCTTCACACCAGCTACATGAAAAATGGAAAATTTGCTGAGAAATTGAGCTACTGTAATTTTTTGCAAGATACTCGAAAAGGCAGCTGTTTTTCAGAAGTCAGACCCAATACGCAATTTTTTTTCAGAATGCGTATTAGTACTGCGTAGCGAAATTCAAAACTGATTCTCAAGCTCAGAGTGGCGGCTCTCTCGATTTTAACGTTTTTTACGATGGAGTCGCCAACAACACACCATTGTAGGAACATATCTGAGTGGCCATTGCAGAACAAGTCACGCAGTTCCATCAGCAGCGAACCCAGACGATTTGTTCCAGGGAACGACTTCAAATTTTGTACCTGATGGAATTTGGCACCACTGCCCCAGAACAAGTGAGAAGTGCATTCACCCAGGGGACAACTGCCAGTTGCCAGCAATTGCTCCTTCAGCTTTTCACACTGATTGAACTTGGAATAAACAACAAAACGCATCTCCTTCACTCTCATGGGATGCCACTTGCGAGTCAGCTTTTTCTTCATCGACTCTTCCTTGGACTGCAGCTGTTTATCGACACAGCTCTTGATTCGCAGTGGGTCTTCCTTCTTCAAGTCCATTTCCAGAATTTCGTTGGCCAGATAGCAGTAGCGTGGACCCAGCATCTTCACTTTAGCGTGCTGATATGCTGCCTCACCTGAAGCAAAAAATGCTCACCAAATTTAAACCTCTGTCCCTGGTAGCAGTTAGTGAACGACTCGCAGCCAGCACTAATGGATGAGCCGCCTAATGGATGAGTTGGGGACAGCAAGGCCGCCTTCCGTGCCGTTGCTCCCCCAGGTCAAGCCTAGGCGGCCCCAGAAACCAGGGTTGCCAGGTTTTCGGAACCCAATCCCCCTACTTTTCAGCAAAAATACCCCTACTTCCCCCTACCATTTTCAAAAAACCCCTACCAAAAACCCCTACCGTAAAAAGGCAAAAAACTGTGGTGTTTTTAAGGTATTGAAGTTAAATTCTTGTACTGTATAAAGTAGTAAGTGAGGTAAACGATAGCTAAACCAATACTATAACAGCCACTAAAGCAACATATAGGGTAAGCCGGGGTAATTCGGCACACCATTTTCAGTTTTTCAAGAATATCTCGGCCCAACTTAGCAGCAGTAACCTGGTTTTTGGTCTGGAATTTTTCAATTTTTCTTAGTTGAAAGAAAGAAAGAAAGAAAATTTATGAACATCGTCTAGTACAAAAGTCAAGTAGATACCGATCAGATTCAAAGGACGGGCTGGGCCGATCGACCGGCTTCTAATGCCCGACCCTTAGTATATGCAAGTAGCCGTCGCAAAATCAGCCTTCAAAAACGCGCTTAAAAAGTATTCTGAGCTTAGAATTAACAGAAATTACAGATTAGTGTTTCAAGTTTTCTGCCGACCAGAGCGAGAAATTTTTGAAAATTTAGTCTTCAAAAACGCATTTAAAAGGTATTCTGAGCAGAAAATAGACAGTTTTAGCCTTTAGCACATTAGCACTTAATTTATTTCTCTTCTTTTTGTTTAATTTTTCCTTCCTACCTTCACAGCAAGGGGGCAGGGTGTACACACCCTACACCCCTAGTACGGCCACTGGATTTAGTACGTAGTAGTTGTACGACAGAGGCCTGGTTGGGTTGCCGCCCAAACCAGGGGCAAGAAAATTTTTAAAAATAGCCCTCAAGAACCTATTGAAAACAAGCCAATCCTAGCACCCATTATTGGAGTGCCCAGAATTTTACAATTCATTATAATTTTTATCCAGATTGTGGGGGTATGGTGTAAAAACTTGTTCAAATAACAAAAATTTCATCTGTTTAACTGAATACAAAAACCCCTACTTCACCCTACCAAAATTTAAAAAACCCCTACCAAATCCCCCTACCCCCTACCTGAAAAATTCCCCCCTACCGAACGAAAAAAACCCCTACAGGTAGGGGGAAAACCCCTACCCTGGCAACCTTGCCAGAAACCCGGTTTTGTGAGGCCTTTTAAGATCTGCCAAGCGACGGCCACGCCAGTCGGCACTCCGCGGCATTTGGGCACTGGACGCCCAGTATATTCGAGTATACTATATATTTTTTTGTACCTATTCGAGTATCCTGCCAGCCAGCCCCTCCCTCTGCCGGAGCGAAAAACATCTTAGGTATAGTACTGATTATGTCGGGCGCTAAATAAATGTTTATGCTTAATTTCCAGTCTCCATTGCCCAGGTCAGTAGCAATTCCCGAATCCGCATATTAACCCTCTATCTTTAGTGTGGCCAGCTCGGACGCGGTCAGCCGTCACATTAATCTGGTGACCACGACGGGAGATCTGTCGTATCTAGTGGTCAGCCAGCTTCCAGTCGAGACAGGAAAGGACGCCTGAGACGTCAGTCGTCACAACGCTGAGTCGTGCCCCGTCGTTGCGGAAGAATCTTGCAAAACCCGGCCATTCCGGATCGACCGACGTTTGCAAGTAAGTGGATTGCTTACTGACTGCGGCAGGAGAACTGGTACCGACTCCGCCCAGTTTTTGAGAAAGGCCAGAGCAGACAGTTAGGGAAAAGCAGAACTGGCCCTGCCTAGTGAGTGCCACAGGAAGGCACCTAAGTACGCAGAAGTGTATGCTTTGAGCACCAGTACTGGTCAATTGAGAGAGTGTGCGTACAGTTATTCGAGTATTCTGTTATTGCTAGCAAGAGTGTACCGGCCGCCGAGGTCAGAATCCGGCCGCCGAGAGAAACTAGTTACCGGCCCCTGAGGTTAAAGTGTGTATCGGCCGCCGAAGGAAAGTTGTACCGATTACCGAGCTCGAAGGTCTCAGATAGTTGAGTCAAGTCAAGTGAAGTGTATAGGGCCTCAAGTTGTGTTGACAGAATTGAATTGGTTTGAAAACGCGTACCGGCCGCAAAGTCAAGTGCCAAAATTGAGTCGAGTTGAAATTGAGTTGGCCGAAGAATTGAAACAAAAGTTTGAAAAGGGCCTGAAGTTTAGAGTTCAGTGCAGAGTTGTTGTTTGGTTCCTGCCGTCTAGTTTTATTTTAATTGTGTCCAGTCTGAGGTAGCGCCCAGCTGAAGGTTTGTTTACGGCAGAGGTGGCTTGTGACGCATCGAAATTAATATTGTTTTGGCGGCGCCCGCGTGTTGAAAATTTAAATTGTTTCTGGGTAAACGTTGGAAATTGAAGTTGTTTGGCACACATTGTATTTGAAATTATTTGGCCCGCCTTGTTATCAAAGCTGTTTTGCTGCATCAAAAATTGGCCCGCATAAAAATAAATAAAAACCAAAAAAAAATTATTCAGTTCTTTTTGACAGAAATTGTGTGATGCGCACAGGTATTGAAGTTGAACGGCCCAAGTTGAATTTGAAGGTTGAATTGGCCCAAAGTACAGAGTTGTAGCAAAAGTTGCCGGCCTAATTGTGTATGGTACATAGTAGCGCGCCATCGGCCATTGAAGTTGAAGTTTGGTAAATTTGCGCACGTGTCGCCCAAGTGTAGAGGCAAAAGGCTTAAAGCGTCAAGTTGAAAGTTGGCCAGAAGTGCAATAGATATTCGAGTATTCAGAATTTCCTTCATTACTAGCGTAAAAAGAGACGCTAAGGCAGATTATTGCACAAATAAGTTTACGGTACCTAAACCAAATCGCTACTATGTAGCTGTGTGTATATGTGTGTGTGTAAATGTGTTGTTCGTTGAGTCTTGCATGCAAATTTATTATTGGTATTTTTGTGTTTGCACTACTTGGTTTTCTGTGTGGAATTTACTTACTAGTTATACGTCGGTTGATTGCAGACATTACTGAGAAACGTGGCTAACCAGTGCCGCTATCCATTGCGTAATCGAGAACGACAGCTTGCAGCAACAGGTAATCAACCTCGCTCACGTTCACGTTCCCCTTTGTCCTCATCTCTGTCCACGTCCAGCACTGAATCACGTGAGCTTGCACCAGGTATTTTATTCGAGTATCCAGTCAATATGGAAGATGAAAACGCAGATGCAGCTGCTCAGGTACAGGAGCATATGCAACAACTAACCGACCGTATTCATTTGTTAGAGTTAAGCAATCAAAACTTACAAAATAATCTGAATCAAGCGTTGCAAATTAACCCCCTGTCAGTACTTATTAGCAATGCTGGTACCTTGTGTCTGTATTTTGTTGGTGGTAGGTATGACTCATTTAGCCGATTTTTAGATAATTTTAATACTGTAACTACTGCGTTGGGTGCAGATGACGCTGTTCATCATCAAGTGCTACCCTACTATTTGAAACCTGGCTCCCGAGCTTTTGATGTATATAGAGAACTGCCTGAGGCTGTACGTAACGATTATCATCAGTTGATTGAGCAACTGAAAAATAGATTAGAACCTAGAGAATACACTCGGCGTTGTATGACAGACCTTATTCATATGAAACAGGGTGAAAATGAAACTGTCTCTGAATTTATGACTCGCTTAAAAGCGCGTGGTCATAGTGCCACACAGGGTGTTGAACCTGTAATGCGTGATGCTATGTTGTTGGGTATTTTTCAAAGTGGTCTGCGTGAATCTCTGCAATTCCACTACAACATGGCTGGTGCCGCAGAAAATTTACAGGATGCAGAAGATTTAGCCTAAGGATGGAAGAAGCCATCCGCGACCACTCCAAGCTACCACTGCCCAACCTTGGTGCTTACTCAGGTTTTGTGCAAAGAGGGTCAACATAAGAAAATCTCCCCCATGTAGTGTCAGCAGTGACCCAGATGATGGAAAGTCGAGATGGCACTGGAACGACCTCAGCCTCAACAAGCTCTACCCAAGGCTCAGCTCCCAGAAGAAACTATTCGAGTATGCAGAACCCTAGAAGCCAACCAACCTCCGCCCCTTGGAGAGGTGGCCAGCGAAGAAATCAGCCCCGTGGATCTAGACAACAAGGCCCCCAGTGCTACCGCTGTGGACGTTTTGGACACATGGCAAGAGAATGCTTTTCCAGTCAGTCTTCCCCATGGAATCAGCCCACTCAGCCAACTTACTACAACAGACAAGCACCCCCAGTCAATCAACAAAGCTCTTCATACAGACGGACCCCTTCCCACTCACGGTCTGTTTCCTTTAGCAGACAGCAGCCACAACGACAGACCTACCCACGATCTGGTATCCCCTACACTGGCAATCGACAAGTTAGGACATCCTACACTCCTGTGCCCAGAAGAGGACCCACAGTTGGTGCTGTAATGTGTGATTATGATGAGCCTGATTCTGTTGATGTACCTAGTACCAGTCAGTCTGAGTCTAATAACAGTTTGGTTCAAGAAATTCAACAACTAAGAACTACCTTGTCACAATACACAGAGCAACAGGAAAATCTTGCAGCAAATGTTCAGGCAATACAGGAAATTGTAGACCCCAGTGATTATGGTGGTCACTCTTTTGTTGGTGCCTGTTTCTTGACCAACCCTGGTCATTTCTCAGTGTCAAGCACTGTTGATTCTCAAACTGAGCCAATGTCTCTGCAGTCAGTTGATTTATCTGACACTAGTATTGACAGCTTAAACCAAGAATTCTCTGAGGATGATCTTGATGCCTTGCCAGAACCCTTGTATAATTCTTTGTCTGATTTCAGGACACGAATATTCGAGTATCCTTCAACAAACAGTATGGCACAGAGTCGCCTAGTGGGAGCTGTGCAAGCTCCTGAACCCACTTGGACGTTGCTAGCGATGGTGATGCCCAGGGACCGAAGAGGAGGAGAACGAGGACAGTTCACCCCAGTCTTTGTCCCAGCTGTGGATGGTCAAATAGATGAGGCCGCTGCCCATCGCCAACTAGTTCGACGTTCCATCTTCTATGAACCTGAAGCCTACCCTTGTAGCATCGACTGCTATAACACCCACACCATTGAACCAGATGATTGACCACTGCAAACTGGTGAGGTGGAGTAGTATAGGGTCCCAGTACTTTTGGACGCACTTTTTCTTTCTATTTTTCGAAAATGGAAAGAAATATTTTTTCAAAAGGAAAAAGAAAATTTTCTATTTTTCGAAAAGAGAAAAACTTTTTTTTGTATTTTTGAAAAGAGAAAAAAATTTTTTCTACTTTCAAAAAAATTTTTTTTGATATTAAGTGTGGGGGGGTGTTAGTGATGTTTTCTTGTTTGGTCGTTGTTGTTGTTGTTGTTGTTGTTGTTGTTGTTGTTGTTGCTTCGGGGAAGAAGGGTGTTTGGTTTGGTTTGGTTTGGTTTGTGTCAGTCTGAAATATTTTTATAAAAGAAAAACAAAACGAAACAAAACAAAAAATATCAATAACAAAAAAAACGAAAAAAAAACAAAATATAATAATAAACGAAGAGAACAACACAAAACAAAACAAAATATCAATAACAAAACAAAACAAAAGCAAAACTGAATAGAAGAAAAGAGTCTGACTCGGCCAGTGCATACGTATCTGGCGCCTAAACTGTATGTTGTTCAGATGTGCAAGACCGAGTCCGACTCGGCTAAGAGCGGTCGATACGAAACAAGAGTAACATTGCTGGCGCTTGCGAGGCGTCTAAGCCAGAGCTTTTTCAGGAGAACCGTAAAGCCATACAGAGGGTACAGTTTGTGTTTACGAGCGTAAATAATGACCTAAATATAGAAAGTTTGGAATTGTTTTGGTTTTCTTTTTAAATATACTCCCACCTGAGTCAAGGCATAGCTAACGATAGCAACCAAAAGCCCCAACAGCTCTTCTTGCCAACTTTTGTCGATAATAACGATGGTTTTAGAGCTACTGGTGGAGGTGGTACCGGTAGGAGTGTAGGAGGCTGAGACAGTGGTGATGGAGGTGGGATTGAGCGGAAGGGTGGTGTTTTGGATAAAGTTCCAATCGGCTATAAGTTAATTGTTGTACAGTACGTACGTAGGTCTAAGAATATATTAATTACCGTTGCAAGTCGAGCTGATTTGGAGGTTAGGTTTCATGTTTTTTTGACTGGATTACTGTTGATCGGGTATACCCATACCCATACCCGAAACTGGGTATTTTTGAGCAAAATTACCTGAAATTGGGTATACCCATACCCGGGTACTTTTTGAAATACCCATACCCGGGTATACCCGATTTTTTGAAAAATACCGGGTATTTGAATGGGTATTTTTAGAAAAACTCGCGCAAACACACGTTAATTTCTGTCAAAACTCTGCAAAAATTCTCTCAAGGAAGTGTTTAGAAATAGAAATACAGTTTTTGCCATGCATCATGCTGTCACTTACTGTTTCGGAATGGTTGGTTATCCATCTAATTTGTTTCAAGAATTGTAAAATTAAGCATTTTGGCTTTTTTAAGTGTATGCATAAAACACTATGAAACATCTTACTGAAAAACGTTAGCGGGCTCAGAAAGGAACGCCCTGGGTTCTTGTGCACCTCAATCTCTCACTCCAAAATTTACAGTACATGCTGTATACATGACATGCATAAAACATGGTATTTGACTGAAGCTGACTTTTTACAAATGTACGTGCAGTACATAAAAAGTCTTTTGCGTGCATACAGTAAGTTTCTTGCCTCTCGTTTACTTACAGTAGAAAACGGGCTTCTATTTTTGTGCTCCCTTTGAGGATAAGTACCGTTGTAACGATAATAAATTTAGTTGGATTAGAAGATTACAAGGTTTCTATGTATTTGGTCTTGTTGCTGTAAGAAGAATTTACAACAAGCTGAAATTTTTATACAAGTATGGTGGTGGTGGCGGTGGGTGACCCAGAATCAGAAAGTACTATTAGAAGTTATACACCAGGAAGATGATTCGTTTTTTGCCAATGTTAATCTACCAAAGTATTCGAAAATACACAACTGTTCTAGTAACTGAGCTACAATGAGCACATAATAGATGTGCAAAAAGCAGATTAAAAAACTATTTTTACAAAACCAATTGAAAGTCGTCATTTTTAGGGAATATATATTTATATATGTGATTTTAATGAAAAATACCCGATTTATACCCGATACCCGGGTATTTTTAAAATACCTACTCATACCCATACCCGGGTATGGGTATTTTAAAAAATACCTACCCATACCCAGGGATGTGAGGTGGGAAAAAAACACCGGAAAAAAACTGTTTTTTTCCGGAAAAAACCGGTTTTTTTCCTAAGGGTCGGAAAAAAACATAAATCGCGGAAAAAAACTCAAGCTAAAAATAGCTAATTTACGTCATTTTTCGTTTAAAAAATGGACTTTTGCTATGTATAATAGGCCATACTGACTCAAAACTGTTAGAAAAACAACAAAAAAGACCAAATTTGGCATGAAAAAACAAAAATGCAAACTGCTGTAAGAAAATTTGCATATAGCGTTATTTATGGAACCTGTCAGGCACTGTTTCATGCCTGTTTCGTGATTTATATCAATGTAACACGTGTATTTCTGGTCTAACAAGACTGAGGAAGGCGCTAGAAAGCGTTAGGAATCATAAAACCAGCCTAGGATACTCAGAACTTGGGCTGGAGTTTTTTTCCGCGATTTAGGAAAAAAACCGGAAAAAAAGTGGAAAAAAACAGGCCGAGGTTTTTTTCGGAAAAATATACAACCCTGCCCATACCCGATTCAGAATCAAATACCCATAGCAACATTAGACTGGATATAATGTTAAAACCATTAAAATCTCCACAGGTAAGAGTGATTTCTTCCAAGAATTTTGGCAAAGCGAATAGGGTCATTTTCGACGGAAATGGGTTGGAGCAGGTAGCCGACCGATCCCAAACTTTGCAGTGACAAACGGCGCAAAACCTGTTGGGGTTTCGAGCCATGGGAAACCGGTAGAAGAGAGCAGAGATGGAGAAAACCAACACCAAACACAAACGCACCATTTTTATGACGTCACACAATCGAGGAAACTAGAATTTTTTACATACGTATTTAAATGCGTGCCTCTTACTTTCGTGCATGTACGTACTGTACGTTTAAAAAAACTGTTGCAATGGAAGGTTTTAAAGTAGAGACAAATTAAAAGATTAAAAAATCTGTGTGCGTGTTACCCCTGACTGGAAAGTTCCCTGTTTAACTAGCAGAGTCGCTTGGTTGTGAAAACACAGATAACCAGGGGTCGCTTGGTTGTAAAAACACAGATAACCAGGGGTCGCTTGGTTGTAAAAACACAGATAACTAGCGGTCGTGACCACCTTTTTGCAAAGAGTTCACTCTCCAGACTGGAGACTTCCATGTTTACATACCCAGGGTCGCTGGTTGATAAAACGCACTTAAATACCGATAGTCAGCAAATTTTTTCTACCGGTCATTGGGCCACCTGAGGCGCTTGTGTGTTCTGGAAAACCCGGGTGATGAGGAACTCCACGAGCGCTACATAGAGGAGTTCCTATGGGTGGTTTTGCAAACCGGCTTGGTCGGTTTCGATATGGAGAGAGGCGGGCCAGCGGACAGAATCAAAGGGGGACTGGTGATGGTACAACCTTCGAACGCCATCGGGGCTACGCTGGTGATTCGCCCAACTCTCTGCCCCATTCCACTGGTGCGAGTTATCCCTGTCCACAGGAAATCCTAACTTTTTTTATTCTAGCGGATTGTCAGCATCTTCGCCGACGCCAAAATAATGAAAGTCGGACAGGCTATGGAGAAGGATCTGGCCGCCCTGAAAAACCCTCTGTACCCTGGAGTATCGTCGATGACCACGGCGGGTATATTTTTTAATTTGGATTTTTGTTTAATAGTATGGTTTAATCTTTCAGGTTTCATAAAGATTTCTGCCCTGGTCCGGCAGAGCTTTACGCAACCAGACTTCAACAACCCCAGTGAGTCCTGGTGGGGCTTGAAAGCGATTGGAGCCCACCTCGGTTTCGATCCAGAAAGCGAGTACACCACCTGGATGCGTAAGAACTGGGACGGAACGCGTCACCCCACCTCCCGGTTCGAGCCATCAGCTATGGGGCCCACGATAGTCAGGTATAAGAATGTTATTATAGTCATAGAAGTTTTATAAAAAGACAGACATGTTTTTAGCTCTGCATTGACGCCGCTCTATTGACGTTGTTCGCTCATAGGGGCGTTAACGACCCGAGGTAAAGTAAGAAAAAGGTTTTTTTTTGTTTTTAAACTTATTCAGTTGTGTGGTTTTAGCGGTTGGCAAGCCGACTTTGTGGGAGGCCTGACGTTCGGCTATAGACATGTTCCAAATCCAAATCAGGTAATTTGCATATTTAGATAATTCTATTTCTCAGATACAGTGTACATACTTACGTATGTGTTTACAGCCGAGGACCAGGGTGAATCGTCCAGAGAGCCCAAGATAAGAAAGACCCGGACAACGTAATCCCGGTGGAGCAAAAGCTGGCCGGGCGGAGAAGTACCACACCCGGTTACTGTTAACGTGTTTATGTTTTGCGGACTAATTGTGTTCCTGCTGAATAAACATCGTACGTGTATCTCTGTATGTACTGTACGTGTATTATCGGAGTTAGATTTTTAACCGGACTAGCTGAGCTGTATGTTAATTATCTTGGCCAGTACCTGCCTGTGCCTTCTTTTCTCATCTCGCGTGATAACGCTCTTGCTCTCGCTGTCTGCGTCCCTGCGGGTTGACTTTACTATTACTGTTTTATAACGTGTGTATGGCAGGGCTAAATAAATAACGATCTTTTCGTTGTTGTACCTGTGTCAGGGTTATGGGCCCAGCACGCTTCCACTGTTGTTCCACTGTTGTTATGCCCTGCCCTATGATTCGGCCCCCATTCTGTTGACACTGCCTTGTGGCTGGCAAGTTTTTTCCGGTGCAGTGCGTGGCCGTCACACGACAGAAAGCCGCCCTCATCCACAATGGAAAAAGCGCATGTGCCACAACTCACGTCAAAGAACTGGCAGATTTGGCGAATGATGATGCGCAACTACCTCGAGTCGCAGGACTATTGGGGAATCGTGCGCCGAACCGAGCCACTGCCCGCGGAAGAAGGACCGCAAGCGGGGAATGCCGACGAAGAAGGAGCCGCAGCCGGACCGCCGAGACAGGTAGACGTGCGAGCCGCCCAGGCGCAGAGTACTGTGGATCAGGTACTTTTCCAATACCTGCCCACAATAGCGCAGAGGCAAGTGGTACGTAGTTGGTACAAACGTCGTCAGTTAGCGATGTTCACGTTGCTCGCGTCCCTGTCTGCTGAGGTAGAACGGTGCATTAGAATAACAGACGAGACTGATCCAGCCGCGCTATGGGACAAGTTGGTTGCTCATTTCGAACAAAAATCGCAAATGAGCCTGGTAGCTATTCACACCGAGCTGAGAGCGATGGTTTATGACGGCAAGTCAAAACCATCCGAATGGCTATCAAAACGACAAAAGTTGTATGATCAACTGCGTGCAATGGATCAGCCAGTAGCAGAGTCAATGCAAGTGATAGATGCGCTGGTGGCCTTGCCACCAGGTTGGGAGAACATTCGCAGTATCGTTAGCGCCGCATCTAACAACGCACCGGCAGACAGACCCTATACGCCAGACCAGTTAGAAGTGCAGCTAGATGACGAGTGGCGTTTGGTCAATGCAAGCATGTGTTCCAAATCCAGTCAGCCTCAAGCAAATGTAGCAAGCATGAGCGGCAGAGGTTCTGGTCGCAATCGTGAGCGTGGAAGAGGCGGTAAAGGCGGGTCCACCGGAGCACAATCACACGCTCATTTGAACAGCAATGCAAACAACACGTACAATCAGAAGTGCTACAACTGTCAGGGCTACGGTCACAAAGCAAACGCGTGTCCAAGCGCTAAGCGTAGTCGAGGTCGTGGCTTGTCTAACCAGGCAACTGGTCAGGCAGCTACAGCGGACACTGATGGTGACAGTAGCAACACGGCTGCATTCACTGCAAGTGCGTCTACAGCTTCACTTCCATCGAGTCGACTACAACTTCTTCTCGATTCTGGAGCTTCTCATCACATGACGTCCTGCAAACTTGCCTTGTCCGACTTTGAATCAATTGCTACTCCAATTTCCGTCACTGTTGCCAGTGGAGCAGTGATACATGCCACCGGCAGAGGAGTTCTGCATTTGATTGACACCACTACTGGCGGTGCTTTCCACATGCGAAACACTCTCTACGTGCCTGCACTCAATGGGACGCTATTTTCTGTGCCAGCATGTGTCGCTTTGGGCAATTCTGTGTCCTTCGAGCCTGCATTTGCTTCTCTTTGCAATCCTACTGGTGCAGTGGTGGCAAAAGGCGTTCCTTGTGGCGGTGTGTACGTAGTGCGAGCTCAGTTGGACAATTCACGTGGACGCAAGGTTTGTGGGGATCCTGTGCGCCAAAACCCCACCTGCGCAAGTTACAGTATCGTGCATGTTGATGATCCGCCGTGTGCCTCTGTTGTAGACTCAGTTACGTGTGGTTTAGCAGCGGTTCAGCCGGAACCCTCAGCGAGCGTGCAGATGCAAGCGAATCAAGTATGTGGCCGGCTGGAAAGGGCCACCTTAAACGGGCAAGTTTTTGATGCGAAAGCTGATAATGTACCTTCAGTGTTTCTAGCCAGTCAGAGTGAGCAATCGGTACAGATGTCACCAGAAAATCGTGCGAATTACGTTGTCCCACTGCCCCATGGGACCCCAGATGGTGATGTATCGGTAACCGCGTGTTCAGTGCGTCAGCCTATTGTTTCAGTGCAGACCTGGCATCGTCGCTTTGCGCACCCCGGGAAGGACATCATGTCGCGTCTATTGCGTGGGGATTTGGTCGTTGGTCTCAAATCGGATCAGACAACGTTCAACGACTTCTGCGAGCCATGCACTGTCTCAAAGGCAAAACGACTACCATTTCCGAAGTCAGCCTCCTTTCGTGCCACTCGACCCATGGAGCTGATGCATACGGATTTGTGTGGGCCGTTCACCCCGGTATCCCATGACGGCAAACGGTATTTTCTTTCCTTAGTGGATGATTATACTCGTATGGTGTTTGTGAAATACTTGCCACACAAATCAGACGCACCACACATTCTCAAACAACTCATTTTACAACTTGAGAAACAGTCACAGTGCTCACTTGTCACTTTACGCTCTGATCAAGGTGGAGAGTACACTTCCAAGGAGTTCAACGATTGGCTCAGTTCCAAAGGGGTACAGCATCAGTACTCAGTCAGAGATTCACCACAGCAGAACGGGGTAGCAGAACGCTTCAATGGTGTCATCTTGGAACGTGCTCGTGCTCTTCTTGCAACCAGTGGTCTTCCAAGGAAGTACTGGACTGAAGCTGTGGCGTCTGCAGCTTATGCTCGCAATCGTTCTCCAACCAATGCTCTTACACCAGTTTCGACACCGTACGCTTTGTGGTTTGGTCATCCTCCAGATGTTTCACATCTGCGTGTGTTTGGTTGTGTCGCTTACGTCCATTTGAATGAGAAAGAACGCACATCAAAGCTCACCAATCGCGCAGTGAAAGCGTACATGCTCTGTTATCCTGCTGGTATCAAAGGGTACAGACTTCTCTTGGCCTCCAATGAGTCAGTGGTGGTTCGACGCGATGTTATCTTTAATGAATCATCGTTCTATGGCTGTTCACTTCCATCTGAGATTGATCTTCCTTTGTTAGTCTCTCCAGAATCTGCAGTTCAGGAGGAGAATGAGCAGAAGGAGCAAGTGCAACCTAGTATGGAACTGCAGCTTCGAGTTGACCAAAATCCACCAGCTGAGGAACTGCCTGAAGAGGAGGAGATAGTTCCAGTTCCGCCAGATGAGAATTTACCACAACAACCAGCAGAACCACAAGATCGCCAACCCAGACCTGAGAATCAACCACCCGCTCAACCGCAGAGAGTGTCTAGCAGACTGAACAAAGGTGTTCCTCCAAAGCGGTATGATGATTGTTCTGGTCAAGCCAAGATAGTTCAGGCAAGTGAAGAAGAACCAGCTAGCTGGAAGCAAGCTATGCAAACCTCCCAAGCAAGTCAGTGGATGAAAGCAGCCACTGAAGAGTTCAATTCTCTGTGTGAGTTTCGAACATGGGATTTGGTTCCGCCAACTACTGGTCAGAAAGTCATTGGGTCAAAGTGGGTGTTCAAGGTCAAAAGAGGAGAACAAGGCGAAATTCTACGACATAAAGCAAGACTAGTCGCCAAGGGCTTTTCTCAGCATTATGGTGTTGATTACTTCGATGTATTCTCACCAGTCGTTCGTTGGGAAAGTGTTCGCGCTCTCTTTGCTACTGCAGCACTCAAGGGAATGGATGTACACCAAGTTGATGTGGAAACAGCTTTCCTGAACGGTGTGCTGGAAGAAGAAGTCTTCATGCATCAACCAGAAGGCTTTGCAGATCCACAGAAGCCTAACTACGTCTGCAAGCTCAGGAGGAGCCTCTATGGACTGAAGCAGTCTCCCAAGTGTTGGAACAACGCCTTGGATCAAGCACTGCAGAAACTTCAGTTCAAGCAAGGAAGTGCTGATTCCTGTGTTTACACTGGCAAGATTCATGGTTTTGAGGTGCTCATTGGCGTGTACGTTGATGACATGCTGATAGCTTGTGCAGATAGAAAGGCTCTTCAGAAAGCAAAACAACTTATCGGCAAGCAGTTCAAGATCAAAGATTTAGGCCGAGCTGCCTATTTCCTTGGTGTCTCAGTGAACAAGGGTGAAGATGGTAGCTACACGCTGAGTCAGGAGACCTATGCTGACAAGGTTCTGCAGAAGTTCCAAATGCAAGACTGTCATCCTGTTGCTACACCTATGGCAACCCAGGAGCCACAATCCACAGGTCCTGGAGCAGAACTAGTGGATTCCTCCATGTATCAGTCGGCTATTGGGTCGTTGATGTTTCTGGCAATCGCTACGCGTCCAGATTTGTCTTTTTCTCTTGGACGGCTGGCTCAGTTCTCAGCAGCTCCATCTACACTCCATTGGTCAGCAGTCAAGCGAGTTCTGCGTTTCTTGCAAGGGACTAAGTCCTATGGTCTCACTTTCCAAGCTAATGGAAACAAAGAGCTCATTTCCTACTCTGACGCAAATTGGGCAACTGACGAGGTCACCCGACGCTCAGTCGGCGGGTACGTCTCTTTTCTCGCGAGCGGACCGATTTCTTGGGCATCTCGGTCGCAACGCCTGGTAGCCAAGTCGACAGCTGAATCTGAGTTCATCGCGCTATCTGACACTGCCGCAGACATCAAGTGGCTGAGAGCTCTGCTGGTCGATCTTGGATTGTCCCAGCAAAGTCCTACCAAGTTGAACGAAGACAATAAAGCGGCAATTTACTTAGTGTCATCGCCACACGGTCATGCGCGCACTAAGCACTTGGATGTCAAGCTCAAATTTGTTCACGACTACGCAAAGGCTGGTTTTCTTGACGTGGTCTATTGTCCTACTACAGGACAAGTGGCTGACGGTTTCACCAAGCCATTGCCAGCACCAGCGTTCAACAACTTCCTCAGAGCGCTGGGTCTACAGTAAACACCACGTTACACGCAGTACGCAGATACACACACGCACTTTTACATAACTGCAAGTTTTTGTATGTGTATGTCTGTGTAGTATCAAATCGACAGTATTTTTACTTTGTGTTTTTACTGTTCTCTTACAGTTGAGATTTAGTCCGAGGAG
Source organism: Sabatieria punctata (assembly GCA_030248155.1). Taxonomy (NCBI): domain Eukaryota; kingdom Metazoa; phylum Nematoda; class Chromadorea; order Araeolaimida; family Comesomatidae; genus Sabatieria; species Sabatieria punctata. The sequence goes on from JASANB010004199.1 coordinate 44,651, forward strand.
GAGTGTTAACGTGTTTATGTTTTGCGGACTAATTGTGTTCCTGCTGAATAAACATCGTACGTGTATCTCTGTATGTACTGTACGTGTATTATCGGAGTTAGATTTTTAACCGGACTAGCTGAGCTGTATGTTAATTATCTTGGCCAGTACCTGCCTGTGCCTTCTTTTCTTATCTCGCGTGATAACGCTCTTGCTCTCGCTGTCTGCGTCCCTGCGGGTTGACTTTACTATTACTGTTTTATAACGTGTGTATGGCAGGGCTAAATAAATAACGATCTTTTCGTTGTTGTACCTGTGTCAGTTACCAACTAGAACGTTCACGAATGTCATTTCTTTACCAAAGTATTAGGCTGTGGAGTCGTATTGGTATTTGGTATTCGTATTGGTATTGGTATTTGCTGTCTGTGGCTGTATTTCTTTTTTACCACGGGTACTATAAACGGCACTTAGTGCCATTTATAGTACCTGGGGTACTATAAATGGAGACAGATTTTTATTCTACAGTGAGCAGTTATTAATACAAAATGTCCGAACATTATAGTAGGTATGGGCGCGGGTTTTCAACCTGCAAACCTGATGAAAAAATTCATGCTCAAAATACGCTTACATAGCCCTTATTCGATAATCTATACCGAAAACCGCACTGTAATTGGTAAAAAAATTCAGAAATCGCGATTTTGTTAAGCCCTAAAAAAGAGGCCTTTTGTATGGGCGCGGGCGCTCCATTCGATTCCGCAGCACAGACTGTGCGTGGTTTAGATTCCGCGGCACGAAAGGCGCGTGCTTTAAAAAAGTTTATGGCCGGTGATCGAAAAAAGGTTTTTCATGTCTTTTGATTGTCAGTAAACCTTAAATTATATTAAACTGTTATCCTTTAAGTCTAAAACATTGTTCGGAAAGAAAATATGATGCGCCAAGTCATTTTCTGAGCTTTCGGTGTTTCCTAAGATTTTATATCATGGCGTCAGGGGATTTTGCCGCAGTTTTGCATCTTTTGCCAGTTATAACAGTCTTACTAAAAGTCAAAGTGATGAAAGCATGTGGAAATATCACCTGGTTGGTAACAACTGATATCCGGCACATTTTAATAAGGTTTGTTTGACCTCAAATTTTTAGTTTGATGGCCCAACTCCGACTGCTCATATTTCGATCCTTTCAACAAAGACTGGATTCTTTATAACGTATACACACGCACAGAAAGGTTAGCTGACAGACACAAAGCACGAATGGATGGGAAGCATCACATACAATCGTCATTTGACAACAAACTGCCAGACAAACACAGATACCCTTGGGCGTTGCGTCGGCTCGGTTCTGCTGCAGGCTCTGCGCACTTTAATTCGATTTGACGTTCACACAAAGCCTCAAAAATACCTATAGACCTTTTTATTCGTTTGATTCAATACGAAGAAATGTTCGCACCGGAAGTTAAAGTTCCCAACCCAACCCTACCCTTTTTCGGCAAAATGAGCAAATCTGGCCAAAATTTGCTGTTGACTGACCGACCCTTCCTCAGCTCTCTGGCACTGCTCGCCCTCATTCCTCTTCTATACTCTGTGCATCATTCTCAATCAAAGTACGGCCAGCAGAGCTTTGTGTTCCATATAAGTGATGTTAACTGTAAAAAATCGTCGGTCCCAACTTATAGATTCTTGTTACGTTTTCAACCTTCGCCTTTCTCCACCAACGATAATAGAGTGTGGTAGAATTTTGTGATCTGGTGCTGCATGCAGCCGTCTGCTTGTGGCAAGATGCTGCTTAATACTATGCGTTTAGTGCGGTGCGCCTGAGCGATGTCTTGCGCTTTGTGATACAGTCTCTGTGCAATGCGGCGGCCAGACCTGTCCCGAAACGGATCTCCTGCTACCACATCTTAGCAGACATCTTCATCGCCGCAGTGAATGTAAACTGTTTTGATAGAGGATAACTGAATAGCATTGGAAACAACACCTGCTTGTTAGATTCAAAAGTGATTTTACATGTGCAACCGCTTTAGCCGTTAAACAGACAGATCCAAAGTGACGGCCAAGCAGCGATAAGACGAGGAGGTCACGGCTTTGCTTACTGACGACATAGTTAAGAGGGAGTCACCAACTACAATGCGACTGGGAACATCTGTCGCCATGTTGCAAGCATTGCTCTAGTGCGCATGAGCAGATGGCCAACCAGGTTCTGCCCGTCCCCGTGCCGACCGGCACCCCACACTGCATCGAACGTGTCCTCAACTAAAAGGCACTGGCCGGTGCTCTGCAGAAACTCTCGTAAATCCGCAGAACTGGTGAATTTCTCGCACAGAATGGCCTGCATGACGATTTCGCGTACCTGATTCCAACTGGCTCGATCTTCGCTGGTAACAGCCTGCTTCGCCTGTGCGCCTTGGCTTGAGAAGCTGTCAGCTGAAACCTCTCAGAAACCAACCTGCAAGCATGCAGATACAGTCTTCTGAAAATCTGTCCACTTAACTATAGGACCAATATTTCCAACTCGAGTTTCTAACCTACCAGATGGAGTTAGAAGCTAAAAATATGGGTACTTACATAACTTTTGGAGTACTTTAAGAATCTGTGGTGCAGTTTTGTTTTAGAAGAAAAACAATTTAACCATATGGTCACTGTTGACGTTGCAAATGTCGGCGTTGGTCATAGTTGTCATTGAAGTTGTTTTTGAACTCTTCTGTGCATACGACTTTGCGCTTTGGCTGCGTAGCATCTTTGCAAACCATCAGGTCTCCGATTGGTTGATCGGGTGCGGGAATGTATACCTGCTGTTATCTTTAAGTGTCCTGCGCACTGAGTTCACGGTGAATGGGATCGTACCCAATACAGTCAGAAAATTGATAGCCTACAATACAGTGATTGTGTACCTGAAATTCTGACTGACCATACCACTTGCAAAAGTGGATAGACTGAGAACTTCTCCTTCACTTTCGACTGTTATACCACTTTCTCGGGCTCTCAGCGTAGAATTTTGCTTGACAGCGTATTCGTATATGCGACCAACTACCGACGATCTTTCTGTAACAGGATACGACTTGTCCAATACAACTTGACAAACAAACCGCCAAGCCATATCTGGCTAAGGGGCGGCCATAGTTCATTAATAGGCAAGAGCGCTGTAACAGTTTATCGTGAGATTTACTTTCACACACTATAAAATAACAATAGACGTAGAACACTACACTACTCTATCAAGAACCGTCCAAAGGGAGAACAAATCGGCGGACCTCCGAGGAGGCGAGGAGCATAAAGGCCTAAGTCCCAAGTGACTTGGGTTGGCAATAAAAGGCAGGACAAAACCTTTGCAAGTACAGTAGGATTAAGATAGCAGAAATACAGAACAGCCCCGGTTGCGACCATTTGAACCTTTTGCGCAGTCCTTGCTATGAATGAAAACAAACTAGAGCAGCTGACTGCCTGCTTAGAGAGAAGCCAATATCTAACTCAGACGAACGAGTTCAGAGAACTATTTGCTAGCTATTCGGAACACCTGTACCCGAGCCACGCAGAACAGTCCTTACTACCTAGTTTTGGGTCAGGAACCGCGCTTGCCAGTGCACTGCCATTTCCAGTAGCTGACCCTAACACAGATTTTGACTTCGAAGCTGCAGTATAACACCGGCTGAAGGCAGTTTCTCGATTGAAGGGGAGCCAGAAAGAAGTCAAGAAGAATGTGAAAGAACAGGCGAAGTACAAGGCCGCCTGGGACGCCAAACAGGCTACAATGCATGAGTTGAATGAAGGTCAGTGATTTAGTCAGAAGCCAAATACAAAGCTACAACACTCGGCCAGCACTACGATGTAGCAACACGTGTCGCAAAATTTGAGTGTGTATATTGCTTTATTGCGTAAAAGTGCATGTTTGTTATGTTACATGTATGTTCTGAGTGTAAAACTGTTCAACATCTATGCATAACCAACAAAACAAGTTAGGGAGTAAGGATTTTGCAAGAAAAAGTAAGGGAGTAACAATTTTGCAAGGGGGAGTGACAATTTTGCAGTGTAAAAGATAGGGGAGTAATTTTTTGCAGGGAGTAAGGATTTTGCACAACACCGGCGACTACTGGCAGGTGCATGGATATTTTTGGCCGATCGACCATCATGCCCTGCTCTGCTACACACTCAACCCAACTCGACTTCCTCAGCACGCTGTCTTTTATTCAACTAACTCCGAACGGTGTATTTAACACAAGGATATTTACGTTTACATAATAACGTTACACTTTATGTTAAAAGTTCTCAGCGTAGAATTTTGCTTGACAGCGTATTCGTATATGCGACCAACTACCGACGATCTTTCTGTAACAGGATAGGACTTGTCCAATACAACTTGACAGACAAACCGCCAAGCCATATCTGGCTAAGGGGCGGCCATAGTTCATTAATAGGCAAGAGCGCTGTAACAGTTTATCGTGAGATTTACTTTCACACACTATAAAATAACAATAGAGGTAGAACACTACACTACTCCATCAAGAACCGTCCAAAGGGAGATCAAATCGGTGGAGCCCCGCCTCACGCCTAGGGCCAACCACCCTAATTGGACCAGTAACGCGGCGCCGTTTCGGCCTCCTTCACCAAATAAAAGGGCGCAGCCTTGAGGACAGACGTCAGTCCAGTCTTGACTTCAACCAACCACGCTTTTGTGATCCTCCAGCTACTACTCACTCCCAAGTAGTTGACAACTATTCAACAACTCCACCTGTTCCCCCATACGACTCCTCGTTCAACCAGCTAGTAACCAGTAACCCAGCGATGTCACAAATGAGTGCCGCAGAGGTAAAACGAGCCAAGGCATTTGCTGAACGCCTGTATCACCTGCACGAGGACAACCCAGAACTGATCACCCATTTTCGGTCCGACCAGTATCACCCATGGACCTCTGAGCGGTTACATCAGCTCAGCAGCGAAATGACCAAGCAGTCCTTTTGTCAGGACCTGTACTACAGGTATGGCGCCCGACCAACCCTGGCCGTTGTGCTATTCCAAAAATTCATCAACAACCTAGCAACCAAGCCCAGCAAAGGACAACCGATGAACCTCTGCATTTCAAACTAAGATGTCAAGGTTCTGCTGCATTTTATAAACATGTCTGTCCTCTGTTAGTATGGTGCTGGCTGCCACCAAGAGAAACGTTAGAATGAAACTTGTTTACTTACAGAAAACACGCGTGTGTGCTCACAAACAAATTACAGAGACTGAAAAACAAAAGGCACCACTGCCTTGTGCGGGCTGTCAGACTTACTGTATTTGGTAATTTTGGTTAATAGTTGGTGTAGTTGCTCCCACAAAGGGTTTTCTAGGGTTGGCCCGGTCGGTTTGTTTGGCAGTCTCTGTCATCTCTAACATACTATTTACATATATATGATAATATTTCCACCGGCACAGAAACTGTGACTAGAGTGCTGGGCTTGCTTGCTTTACGACGCTTCTTAAAGGCGCCTGGAGACCTGCCCAGAGTAACGTGGTCTAAGTACCCGTCAAAGAAGCCGGCTTTTTGACGTCGCCCAAAAAGTTCAGTCATTATGGGACAGCTCTGCAAAGTTTAGGTGCTTGACGTAGCGCAGGCCGGCGCCAAACGGGTCGTACAACCTTCATTCTTGCCCTTCTTTGTTGCATTGTTGGGCGTTGGTGTTTGTGTGTGGGTGGGAGGCTTCGGAGGAGGGGAGACTGTGCTGAGACCAGGAGCCCGCTGTAGCCGGGGTCGTTTGCGGTCCATCTCCTCTTGCTCCTTCCGCGCCTTCTCCTGCTGTTCGCGCTTAAATCGGCGCAGCTCTTCACGCCTTTGTCGGCTTCTCTGTTGCTTTTCGTAGAGGCTGAAAGTAGCAGTATATATGGACTAGTAAAAGTAATAACAGGAGACAGAGATAACTGTCAAATTGACTACCGATATACGCTTCTCGTCTCAAGAAGTGCTGTTAATGGCAATAGCATAATTTCGTACAACACCACAATCCCACTACACTACTACTTACACTATCACAGAGCATTTCGCTTTGAATTAGCAAACTTCTACGTACTAATCAAAACAAAACAACTTTCTAAAATACACTGCCAAAAAAGCCCTCCTCCAACCTTGACTTGGCATGATTCAGCTCTTTGGCCATCGCCTCATGGCCGTCCGCTTTGTCTGGGTGCTTCTGTCGCATCAGACGGTGGTAGCGCTGTCGAAACTCGGCCTCGGTAGCGTTGATGTTCAAGGCAAACCGGCCTATCAAATCAGCCACCTCATCGACTGACAGGTAACAACAATTTTCGTCCATCATTCTTGAAGAAAGCAGTCTTACATCAACTAACCTAATTATTCTGACCTAAACAAACAACATCTCCTGCTAAAGTACTGTAATGGCACTTGTGACGTAACAAGGGGGCTTTATGACCCCACAAAACCTGGGTAGTGTCCTGTTATTCGCCAACTAATCGCTCTATTGTTTAGAGATAAGCACGCTGGTCCCCGCAGGCCGGGCTTGAGCCTGCAGTGCAACAGGAGGCGTGGCTTTTGCATTTGCCTTAACCACGAACGAAAGGAACTCTTAGAACTTAGACTTTTTATCCGCAATTATTTATAGTTCCACTTTTTTATCCACTGTTTACCGACATGCTGTGATAGTTAGTAGCAGAGTTGAGAACTGCTTCTTCTGAAGCCAGGAGAGGAAGTTGCCGAGGGACGGGTGGGGATCACCAAAATGTGTGGTTCAACGCTTCTGGCAGCATGATTGGTCACACTTTTCGGAAACATACTGGATTTTGTGGTTGCACACGAACGAGGTACCATGTTCTTCGAGGTCTGTGGTCAGGTGGCTATGTCAAACAAGAGACGGAAACTTTTCGAGTCAGTGAATAGAGTGCCACCAAACGGACCGCTGGAAAATGCTTATTTCGTCTTAGACAAACAGTCTACAACAATAATAATAAAAACCTTTTTCGTGTAATTATTTTGTAACTGTTATTATTTTGTCAGAGAGACAACAATAATATTAAGAAATGATGAACCAACAACTTGAACAGGGAGAAAAAGATTTCCCTCGATTGGAAGAATTAACGGACCATGCTAAAATGGTTTAAAATGGAAGTCATCCATAGAAACCGTCCCGTCGCACAAGTCAGAAGGAAAAAAAACAGACCTACCAGTGGGTAGAGAAACCAGATCCTCCAGAGAAACCGGATTTTGAGACCTTTAAAAGGGCGTTAGTTTAGTTCAATTTACACTCTCTTCTACTACCTTTATCTGTGTCTACCAATAATCTGCTACATCAGAGCGCTTGCGAGTCCGGTGGCGCGTCTGAAGGTTCGGCTCTCCAGCCAGAATGGCTTCGTCGCTGCCAAGGCCAGAGCTGCAGTGGAAAAGCTCAGATGAAAAACGGTTACCTACTTGCAATCGCCTTTATGTACCAGCCTGTTAACGACTGCCCGGATTGAGACAAGCAACGGGGTCCGGCGATCTGGGATTCGATGACGGCGACCCAGCAAGGACAGTTCAAAACTGCCGCTGAAGTGGTGAGGGCGAGTGGGCACAATAAGGACCAATTATCGCTCGGTCTGGTGGAGGGCGCGGAGATGTTCCTCCTTCCAAGCGAGATCGAAGTATTGAAGGCCCATCAGGGCATCAACAATTGATATTTGTATACTTACAGTACAGTTTATTCTCGTATATAACCTACACCATGCCAGCACAGTAAACGGCCGAGAAATAGAAATCAATAAAAACTTGTCTATGGATGACTTCCATATTAAACCATTTTAGCATGGTCCGTTAATTCTTCCGATTACATAGCTTAAAAAGAGTTTGTTTAAAGAAATTTCTCAATTTTACATCACGGGTATGTTATATCTTTGTTCCACACGTTTTATTGATTAGCGGTCCTGTAGAATCTATCTTTAGCTTTTAAATTACCGTTTAGAATACAGGCTAAACTTTGCTGATCAGTACGCAGTGAATATGGTCGGCCAAAATGAGTACGTCCATAAACCCTTTGCAGGTTTAACATACATTCCTCATCAATGTCTATTACTGCACCAACGCACAACACTCCACGTGAAAGTTCGATTTTCAACTTCAGTTCACATACCAAGATTCGATCAAATCAGAGACTGGCTCTTAGGTGTATAGGCAATATAGGCTTTGCAGCCCTTTGAATACGAGAAAACTTGAGTAATTAGCAAAGCAGTTTGTATCTAGGAGTGTTCAATAATTTCAAATCTCAGAGTTCAGTGAAACGCAAAACAAGAAGCAGTCTTGCTGGGAAAATGTTGAATTGTGGGTTTTGTGCAGTAAAGCTAGAACACTACTCGTTTTGAATGGAAAGTGTCCTACTCTCGAGGCTGCCTCAACGTACGCTCGCCAAAAGCAATTCTCAAGAGGCGTCTCAAAACCTTGCAACTGGTCATGCATTGCTCTAACCGTTATTTTGTTTGCACTATGCAGGGTACCCGATCTTTATGGCTAAGCGATTCAATCGCTCTGCGTTCTTTAAATTAATAGATTAGTGCCAAACATAAAGCATAAAATTAGGTCAATTTCCACATTTATAATGCATGCATTGTGTAACTATGTAATGTAAACATGTTTTCCTACTCTCCTCTAGTTACTGTTTGTTTGTCACATTGCCTCAGCAGTATTCTATACATTTCCTCTAATTCAGAACCGCAATTGTTTCCAACCGCAATAATGCATAGTACTGGTTAATGCAATGACGATATGCTCATTACGAGAAAGCATCGACAATTTTTGTAGATCAGACGAGATCTTCAATCCATTTATCCTTATGAGAGTTGACCCTATTAAAGGCAGATAGTGTGAGGGCTTTGTCAATGTAGAGAATATCTATCAGCAGTAGACAGCTACTACCCGGTTGAAACAGACCTGCGACAACCCATGTCATAGCAAAAACCTTTTACCTTTTACTTTTTTACGCCAAAGCCTTTTTACCTGAAAAGGAAGTCGTGTTGGAGTTGGCTTTCATAAAAGGCAGACTAAAATTACCTTCAACGCTTTAGCAGAAAACTTGGCCTTTCCTGTGGCCACTAAAACGGTATCTACCGGCAGGCCCAAAGACTTGAGGACACACCGTTCGGGGTAGGGTGTTAGTGGCCGTTTAGCGGCCCATCCCCACCCCTATCTGTTTGGTCTCAGTCTTGGGCATTTTTGTTCTGTATATTTTTGAACAAATTACTTACTTACCGTCTTCCAGTCTCATAAATGTGCAGTGGAGTGGCGTGTCCCAGCCATTCAAGGCATAAAACAGTCGCTTTTCAGAGTTGGACCAAGCGGCCGCTCCAAAGACAGGTTGTACGATTGGCAGCCGGCACGGAATTCCGACGGCAGACGCAGCTCTTGTTCGGTCAAACGTTCTATGGTTACTCTTATTTTACTATAGTACAGTAAAACAAAAATTAGTAATACGAGTGGGATTTTACTAGTAGTAAAATAATAGCAAAAAGTAAAATTAAGAGCCAATAGTAAAGTAAAAATTAAACTAAATTAACAAAGACGTCAATAGTAAAATGGGAATTTTACTAGTATTTGATGAATTTCAGCCAAAAAGTTTAATAAATTTTGTAATAAATGATGTGTGGGTACACTTTTGCCAGTCAAGTTTCACACATTCTTTGACTCTAAAGTTCTGGAGGCCTTTGTAACATGATCAAAGTTATCAACTATTTAGACGAACATCAATTATTCACAAAATCTTGCCATCGTTGATACAAAATTCCACATGAATTCAATGAGTCAGTATTATATAGGGCTAATAATCAGCTTATCACACAGATCATGGTACTAATTGACAGTGGACGTTGTTTAATTTGCTTGAAAGTTATATGTGCTGCACGCTTCCACATGCAGTTTACCTGCCATCCCTAAACCGTAAGCCGACAGAACCGGGTTACTGAGCAGCTCAACAACTTCTGGGTGCATTAGAAGCTTAGATTGACATTGCATGTGCCCCCATTGTCATCGAGATTGAGCCTAATTTGCATGTCGTCTTCTCCACCAGTTAGCTGCTCACAAAACGGCATCTCGCTCAGACTAGGGGAAAAAATCTTGCTTTTTCCTCGAATTGCGAGTATTAACTTGTGATGGGCAGTTTAGTTGGAATTAACCAGGCTCAATAGAGTGATCATAGTACAGTTCGCCTCGCTTTATGCATTTCGAATCAATGGTGTAGATATAAATCGGAACCCTCAGCTCATTGACCATTTCCACCGCTAGTTTGTTTGAGAGGTCAAGCGCCAGGGCTGCCGCACAAGAGAAAACCAACATTTTGAACAGCATCTGCAACAGATTCAGTAAAGTTGGTTCAGTTAGTGTCAACTCTTATTACCGTAGTCATTACTGGCAAAGACCGCACAAGAGCGCGCGAAACAGAGGAATAGTAACTGTCTGGCTGGCCCGTCTGACGGGCTCCAATTTCGCTTTGAGAAATTACTGAGCCCAGAGAAAATTGATTAGCCAATTTATCCCTCAAGAGCGCCAGATACAGACACGCGATTGATGTCTGGCAGGGACGTCTGATAGGGAACGCAGCAGACCATAAAAAGGAAGAGGGTCTGGTGGCAGGCTCTGCAAAATTTGCCAGAGAGTTCTTCAAGTCTAACAAAGCTCAGCTACTTTCCACTGCTGCCAGAGGGTGTTCCAGACTTCTAAACCAGGGCCGAATTGGCTGGCCGATATCGAATAGCAGCAGGCAGTAAATTTTTACACATACCAGCCATTATTCTGCTATGACATGTAGAAGAAATCGTCTTTATCTGAATGATGATGTTATAGGCAAACAAAACATTAATGCAGTTGGTTATCGGCGCGTCGTGTTGGCTTATTTGCTTGCTAGAGAGGCTCCTTAATAGAGGGGAGGATTGTAGAGTTTAAACGAGTCTATATAATTATCCGCTGATCTGCCGGCCTCGCACGTAGATTAAAACAGTCAGAAAGCCTGGCTAACCTGTTTTGTAGTAAACTGTATCCTAGGGCATATAAAGAGCGCCGCTGCGACGGCAATTCACTTTTAAAAAGCAATAAATAGCGGCCATACCATCCACTGTAACGAAGTCCACACTACGCTATTCTATATCCTTAAACCGGTGGTCACATAAAGAAGTATAAAATAGGTGTCGTGGTTTTTTTAGTATAAACGTGGAATGTCAAGTAGAAGCTGGATGGAGTTGAAGTGATCGCTGCCTGGCCCCGTTAGAATTTCGGGTGAGCAAAGTTGCGTTTATCTGTATTGATGGTGTTTTTATTTTATGCTTATAATTTTCATAGATCTTCATTAACAAGGTGGTAAGGAAGTATGAGGAGAAATTGTCGAAGTTGCTAAGGTAGTAATCGAAGCCTCAACAGTTTTGGTATTTTCATACAGGGTGTCCCAAAAAAATGATCACATTTCTTTTTACTGCCATTTCCGCAAATTTTTACCAAATCGGCTGAAATTTGGACCATGGGTGCCAAAATTCGGGGAATTTTATTTGTTAAAGTTTGGTGCACTACGCTTGACTCATTCCCGAGAAATTTCGAAAAAAAAGTTAAATTTTGTAATTTCAATAGTGAAAGCCGGTCACCGAAAAAACGTCACATACATTATCGCCAAAACTCTAACGATAGCGTTGTAGTTCATGCGTAAACTTTTTACACACGAATTACCCTGAATTTCTGCGTTTACACTCCAAATTTCATCCAATTCCGACAAAAATTAGGAAAGCCACAGTAAAAAGAAATGTTTTCATTTTTCGGTGGCCGACTTTCACTATTGAAATTACCAAATTTCGCTTTTTGTTAAATTTCTCGGTAATGAGTCAAGCCTAGTGCACCAAACGTTAACACATAAAATTCCCCGAATTTTGGCACCTATGGTCCAAATTTCAGCCTATTCGGTCAAAATTTGCGCAAATGGCAGTAGAAAGAAATGTGATCATTTTTTTGAGACACCCTGTATATTTCGTTTATATGTGGTGTCATCTCGGGTGGTAGCATTCAGGGAGATTTTTGCGTATCAGATGCGTGTCTAACTCGCATGTGGGGTAGGAGCGCTGAGGCAGTTTAATCTTTTAGTGCGTTAGGTGGCTATGATGGCGGCCTTTCCAATATAACAAATTTCAACCAGGCAAATTCCGAAAGATTTTTCTTACAAGACTATAACTTGATGTAAAAGATTTTCAGGCAACAGTTTGGTTCAAAAGATTGTTAGAGTTTTTTGATTTTCATTAAAACGTTGGGCTGATGTTTCTATGCAGTACGTATATGCCAGTCATAACGGTATGTATTTTAGAAAACACGTCAAAAGAAAAAACGAGAGTGAGAAAACAAACCCACACAGGGCACCGTATCGAAACACATGGAATTGGTATGGATAAACGTTATGAGATGGCTGTATGAGAACAGAGAGAAGACGGCTGACATCACCCTACAAATGTGCAGCGGTGAAGCTATGCTAAAGGCTCACAAGCTCCTGTCAAATTTCTGAGCGCATTTTAAGGGACAACAGAGCGGATCAGCAACGTAACCCAGTGGCCCTACTACCAGCGAATGCTCTTTCTGGCCGACACTGAGAAGCAGCGAGAGTGAGCCGATTGTTTTGTGTCAAAAAGTTGTGCAAGTCAGTACATTTTAGAACGCCGGGTGTAACTACCTTATGTAAACAAGTGTTTGGTAATGCCACTGTTTAGTAACAGAACTTAGTTACAGCAAACATTGTTTAAATACGCACATTGTTTAAATACGCACGTAGAGCTATACAGTAGTATTTTATTTCATTTGATTTATAGAATACCACAAGAACACAAATGGATTAGTACTAAAGCAAAGTGGAGCCTAAGGGCCTACGCCGCTTTGAACAGCGGCTTTTGCCGAGCCAAGTAAAAATACTTCTAGGCTGTTTTCATCTTTGTCCAATCTGCGCTTGAAGCAATCCAATGAAGGATCGGATACAAATAGGATAGGAGTATACAAAGTGACACCCTAGACCGACATCCTGGTTTTTGCTGATAACATATTTTCTATTATCGAAAACTGCAAAAAAGCAGAATACAGTCTACTGTGTCACCTTCTTTCACGCATCGGTGGTTACTAGAAACTGTAGTTTCTTGTACTGTACTGTACGTACACTAGTGCAGGATTTGAAGCGAGATTTTTGAGAAACAAGATTTGACAGTTGAGAAACCAGCAAATCACTATTTTTCGTTTCTGCAACCAGGACGTACATACATACTGTATGTTAAGGTGTATAGGTATCACTTATTTTATTTGTTTCGCAATTATATTGATTTAATATAGAATGCAACCCAACCTAAGTAAGCCTAATCCGGGTTGTGAGGTGTCAACTGCACATTTGATGAACGCAATTAGCAGGAAAGTACTGTTTCCCAGTTAATTTATTTTCTAATTAACTTGCTATTAACTTGCTTGCAACTGTCGGGAATTTTATTTACTAGCTATTTACTTGCTAGACACCGCAATTTCAAATTTAATTTGTTATTAACTTGTTATTTGCTAGAAATTTGCTATCTATTTGCTATAGTAATCTAGACGTAACATGGTATCTGTCTGGTGCAGTTTTTTTCCGCTGATTCAGAATATCATCATATTTTTGCGCTACGGCCACTCGGTCACAAGTTATAGACCTCCGAAGTTTCATTAAGAAACATCATGTGAGAAGCCGTAATCCTGAAATAAATGTTCAGCATTCATGCATTTCTGAAGGGAACCTTTTGTCAGTCAATAGTGTACCCGACCTATTTTGACCCGCTGAGTTAAAAAATGACCTTTGTTTTCCTCTACTGCTGTTCAATTTTGAGATATTACTGATCAAACAAAATTTGCATTAATATTCATATATCTCCAAAAGGAGTAACAATAGATTAAAGCAACTCGCCGGCAAATATTACGCATCCGCCCCAACCGACTCGTCGTTATAGCAAGTAGTTGGGTTCTTTCCTTTTATATTAGAATCACAGGTGTAGTTAGGGGATTGTGCTACCGAGTTGAACTCATTTTTTCAAAGAGTTGACTGAGGCATTTCTTCGTCTGAACGCTTCAACTTAAAATTAACAGGGGGACTATTATACTTATACTATTATTAAGATGCAATTTCTGAGAGAATCGACTTTCTCATAAGGGAGCCTCCCCAAATTGGTCTGGGTCATCTCACGGATTTCAATAATTCCTGCATATCTTGGTGACAGATGATGAAAAACCGCGATGCACCAAGTTTGAGCTCGATCGGCCCAGTGGGTCCCCCGGGGGGTCCCGCCAAAGTACCCCTTGTCGAGCGAAAATTCCCGATTTCGAGCTCTTACTTAAAAACCTCATAGCTTGGTCATATTTTGTCTGACAATGAAGATTCATTCGATTTAGCGGAACGTGTAGATTCTAAAACTGGTATCTAGAATGCGGTTTTGACACTCCGTACCGCCGTTTTGGGCGAAAAACGCGGTTTGACACTAAATTTTTGCCTGACCTGCGATAACGTTTAGCCTAATTTGACTACATTATAGTGGCGAGCCAAAGCTGGATTTTTTATATATCATAGGCAACTGAATTGCCAACATACACACAAAAAATCACCAGAATGCTAGGGGGCCGTTCCTTCGAAATTGGCCCTGATAGGCAGGGGCAAAAAATTTTTTTTCTTGTATTTGCATGAAACTTCTTGTGTAGGGTAAATTTATGCTGCTGATTTCGAATTTAACATTTATTTCGGCAAAATCCGACGTTTTCCTACTGGATTTCCTGGTTTTGTGTGGTTAAATCCCAGGATTGACACAAATAGTAAGATCGTAACCTAAGACAGCTTCTAGCTAGTGCGAAGAAATAACACCAAGAATGCTCCACTCGGCGCCAGGCTCGGCCGTAGTCAGTTGAGCGACCATGTGCTGCAACTAAATCGCGGAAACGCGTCCGCGAAGTCCGGAGGGGGGTGGGGGTGCAAAATTCTGAATTTTTGAACATCATAGTTTATGGACGGCCCCTAACTTGATTATTTTCTATGCACCCCACTCCACTTGCTTCTTCTTTTCAAAAAATTATTTCCAAATATACGCACAGTAGTTGCCATTCAAAGAATTTTAGCGGAGTAGATATGTCATCTTCTTTTTGCACTCTTCAAAATGACCTTGTTCACGACTGGCCAATTTCACGCACACACTGATATAACTTTGAGACATTGCTGCTTGCTGATTACTAAAATCAGTACAGGAAATTCAAAGTTAATGAATGCAGAATGCCGTCCATGTTAGTGATTCGGCGATTCAGTTGCACCCCATCCCGTGCCCATGGTTCCTCAGCTGACTGCGGCCGAGCCTGGCGCCGAGTGGAGCATTCTTGGTGTTATTTTTTGGTATCAGCATTTGTAGCTTCTTTCGGACAGTAGATAGACAGCTTTCCTACTCTCTAACTTCGCGCCCTTGTCTTGACATTGTTGCTTGCTGCGTACCCCGATCTTCTCTAATGCATAAATGTCGCCTTTGTGGTATTTGAGCAACGATATCTCTAGTCAGTACCCAATTCCCTATCCCTACTGTACATATCTACTTACTTGCCCTAGTATCTTCAGAACTGATACAAGCAAATTATGACCATATTGCTCATTTGGGTGAAATTTCTTAATAACTAAGTAGACTGGCTGGAAACAAGTACTTTTTACCATATCCGTGAACTTCTGGTCGAAATTGAGACTGCTTTCAACGCTTATCAGGTGCTCAGCAAGGCGTAGCAACGTTTGATGCACATAGTGGTAGTAGGAGCAGTGATTACTTTCAGTGGCGTTTTGCCAGCAATTGTATGACCACTCTATCACAGAGTAATCATCCAAACTAACAAGACGTTTCACTACGCACATGTTTTTCTGTGCATCTGATGACTGCAATTTTGAAGAGTAAAGGCAGATTCCATACAACTCAAAGATTGCCTCTGTGTGCTCAACAGTTATGTTCTTCCAGCAGATATTTGTTCTTTGCGGATCGGGTTTTAGGAACACAATTGGCTGCGTTTGATTGACCACCTTTTCCAGTTGATCTGTGACACACTTGTCTCTCTGCTGTTTCGAACGGGAATATTTGTGGTAGAGGCAGATACCGTATATTTCAAACATGGAGTCCATAAGCTCATTATCAATTTTTATTTCATTCCTTGCTTGGCTTACAACAGCCCCAAAGCAACAAACAATTAGCAGCAATTCTAGCTAAAAATAGGCAAATATAGCTAACAGAAAAATTCGTATTGTATGTAAGAAGTACCTGGATTGCTTGTCGAGTCATTATCTTGCGCAAAATGATAGAACAAGACCAATTTGTTCAGACCAGACCACAATTACAGCCAAAAAAAGGTTCAATCTCGTACTAATAGTGTGAATGAATAAGGAGGAGAATGCCAGCCTACAGAACAGAGTTTAGAATAGCAAGAACGCAGTCACTCGGCCTGTTTATCTGCTTGCGCCTGGCTGGCCGTTAAACTACTCACAGCAAAAACAGCTAAGATACGCTGACTCTGATAGCTATTTAAAACACTGAAGCGGCAATGACAAATATATGCACACATGCTAGGCGGCCTAGCCCTAGTAGGCTACACTAAAACATGTAACGCAGTCAGTCGGGTCGGGGATATAATCGATTTTCGCTATACTGCGACTTTTAGACATTCTTATCCCATGGTCGGATCATCATCACCGTTTTGATTTTGGCTACACACGTGCTTGTATGTAGTTGGTGGAGTCAGGCTCCTCTGTTACTTACTTATATACTGTACATATAGTTTAGAAATTTATGGCTGCATAACTAAACAGTACAACATGTACATACTGAGCAGATCAGCTTTAAAACCAGGAAATTCAGTAGGAAAACGTCGGATTTTGCCGAAATAAATGTTAAATTCGAAATCAGCAGCATAAATTTACCCTACACAAGAAGTTTCATGCAAATACAAGAAAAAAAATTTTTTGCCCCTGCCTATCAGGGCCAATTTCGAAGGAACGGCCCCCTAGCATTCTGGTGATTTTTTGTGTGTATGTTGGCAATTCAGTTGCCTATGATATATAAAAAATCCAGCTTTGGCTCGCCACTATAATGTAGTCAAATTAGGCTAAACGTTATCGCAGGTCAGGCAAAAATTTAGTGTCAAACCGCGTTTTCCGCCCAAAACGGCGGTACGGAGTGTCAAAACCGCATTCTAGATACAGTTTTAGAATCTACACGTTCCGCTGAATCGATTGGTGTATGAATCTTCATTGTCAGACAAAATATGACCAAGCTATGAGGTTTTTAAGTAAGAGCTCGAAATCGGGAATTTTCGCATCGACAAGGGGTACTTTGGTGGGACCCCCCGGGGGACCCACTGGGCCGATCGAGCTCAAACTTGGTGCATCGCGGTTTTTCATCATCTGTCACCAAGATATGCAGGAATTATTGAAATCCGCGAGATGACCCAGACCAATTTGGGGAGCAAAAGTCGATTCTCTCAGAAATTGCATCTTAAAACAGAATGTACAGTATATACAAATATACGGTTATATTACAAGTCTCAGAGGAGCACAGCGCACAGGCCACTCGATAGGGGGCAAAAGGGGTGGTGTATATGTACATCAGAGATACAAAGTGCACAAAGCAACTGTTTACGGCAGAAACAGCTGAAGCGTGGGTGGGTATGCCGGCTCCATGCCCTGTCCGCTCTGGCAGCGTCCTCTGCTCCTTTTCACCTTGGCGGCCAGACGGAACTTGATTGGAGTGTTGCGATCGGAGGGATGTCTGCTGTTTCTCCCCGCTTATCATGGATCGCTGTTGTTTTATCATGGTCGTTGCTTCACCCCACTCGATGGGTCAGGACCACATGCGATCCAGGCTGCCACACACTCGCATTGCGCCCACACGCCTTGCAGGCTGGCCTCTTGGGTTTGTTGTTCGCGCCGTGCTGGGTTTCCCTTGCGCCACTGCGTCAGGCTGCTTGCTCTGCACGTTGCCGTCACTCTGGCTCAGTTGTTGACTTTCCTCTTCCTGCTGGGTCCACCATTCCTCCACATGGTCCAATCGGTGCTCGATCACGGTGATTTTTTCGCCCAGGTCGATCTCCTGTTTCCGGTCTGAGAGAGAGAAATAAGCAAGTCCATGGTAAGCAGGTCATCAAAGCGCTTTCGGAGGTAGCGCCCTTGAGAGTAGAGGTAGGCTGTAGGAAGGTCATCTTTGGCCAGACACGCTTCTATGGCCTTTTGGGCAGTCCAGTGCTCCAAGGTTCAGCGTATTCGGTGAAGTTGACTCTGGCTCTCCATAATCTCGTCTGGGTCACCTTCATTGTCTAGCTGTTCCTCATACGCCCGTATGGCTTCAACCAGAAGTTGGTCCTTGGTCATTGCTTCCGCCCGACTGGCCCGATCCTCAGTCTCCTCTAGAGTCTCCACCTCCGGTTCACTTTCCCCGTTTATGGATTCGAACTCTTCATCCTCTGACGCTTCCATAGCTATAAGATAGATACGGTCCACACCTCCGTGGTTAGTTTCCTGCGCCTCCTCGGGCTC
Organism: Sabatieria punctata; assembly: GCA_030248155.1. Classification (NCBI taxonomy): domain Eukaryota; kingdom Metazoa; phylum Nematoda; class Chromadorea; order Araeolaimida; family Comesomatidae; genus Sabatieria; species Sabatieria punctata. Next base: position 63,141 of record JASANB010004199.1, read on the forward strand.
GACACACAACAGTGATTGTAGACATTCGCTCACTAGCTCACGCACATAATTACGTAAGCCCCACTGCTCTTCTGGCTCATACTGCTCCGATTTGGCGGACTGTAAACTACGCACCGTATGCGGTCTGCGAGCTCTACCCCCGAAATTGGGAACGCCTCTCCTAGGCCCGAAAGATTGGGCACCCCAACTGGGTCTAGCTTGAGACGCATACGCAGCACTTCCTCCCCTTATGGGATAGTATTGGGTGACGGAACGCCTTTGAGAGGCTTTATACGCCATACAATGGCGCCTAATATGACCCTTTTTGTGGCAGTACCAACATTCCAGGACGGCGGCGGCGTTATCTATGTTTTGGTTTTCGCCCTGAGCGGCAGACGTCGTATTTTGACTCCAGGCAGCCAAAATGTTTGGGTTATCGGGCACGGCAGACGCTCCAAAAATAAGCGGTTTTGGACGCCTTTTTTGCTGCAGATATTGTCATACTTGACCCGCCAAACGGCAAATGATGCGACACCAAATAGTGTTCTTGACGCCTAGCGGAACTAACAGCAGCATCAAACGACTCTGGGTCAGGTTGTAAAGCTAATCGATCCCCGATACCCGGTAATAAACCTGCCAAAAACACATCAAGTAGAATTCGATTTACATTATCCTGCGCTATGCCCGCATACGCCGCTCTGGCTAAACGCCGTAATTCGGCAGCATAATCATGCACACACTTTTTAGCTAACTGTTGCCTAATATGAAATTGCCGCGCCGTTAATTGTTCTACCTCTCTGGGTTGAAAACGCTCAGTAAGCCGCTGTATCAGCTGATTATAATTATTTTTTTTCACCTCGTCAGGTTAGTGCCCGATACTGGGATACTGGTCCGTTGCCCACCCTTTTAGGAAACATACGGCACATACGCCCTTCGTCCCAATCTAACACTCTGGCAATTAATCCGAAATTAGCAACAAAATCGCGAAAGCTTTCTTCTACTAAATGCCCAGTAAAATATGGCAAATCCTACTCCCCAAAACTGGGTTATGAGCTGGCACATTACCCTGAGCAGGTGGAACATTTTTCACCGCAGCAACCTGTTGTTGCATACCCCGAAGGGCCCCATTTGCCTGGGCGAACGCTTCACGCAATTCAGGACGCCCGAGCATGGTCACCAACACCAAAAGAAAAGCAAACAGCTAGGAAAGGAAAGCACCCGACCGCGAGGTTAGGCGGTCACCAGATGTAGAGTTGTCACTCGGAAAGTAAATGAGTTTATTGGGAAATAGCAGGTTTAAAGGCGTACAGACGTACACTCACATACACTGACACTAAGTGGACGAGAGAGCGGCTTATATAAACAGAGATAAGCAGGTTTACTACAGACTAAGCTACACCCTACTGTAGGTTCAAACGCTACTGCAATACGCTACGCTACATCGTCTGCCTCGAAAAGTTTTGGCCAGAACGATCGAGTCAACTGTGTTTTCGAAAATCTACTATGCAGCGGCCGTAATTCAGCAGCAAGCGACGTACTGAAGCGCGGCATTCCCATAGGCTGCATCCTGCAAACCGACGGCTAGGACAGACCGGTCATGGTATGCCTCAACCCGCACCAATTGTGAATAGACAATGCAAACTCTACAGTGCCGCGCCTTACCCGCACCAACCAGATTGGCCAACATTTTCTGCCCCTCAGACCCAGAGTCTGGAACTGCTTCAGACTTTCTGAAACCTCTGCACTGTCTGGGACATCTAAACCTCTGGGCTGCCTCAGCCTTTCTGAAACCAATGAACCACCTTAGAATTTCTGAATTACTGAACTGCATCAGAACTGTTCCAGCTCTCAAAAGATATGATTCTTCGCTTTCAAAAGCTATCACACATTTCTTCACACTTCACGCCTCGGCCCTTAAAATTTGGCCAATCTTCTTATGCGAGTAAAAATCGCGGCCCTGCTGCCGGCCCTTCGAAACGCATACGGATCTACTACATATGGAGTAGGTGTAATACAAAGGTTATGCAATTCCACGTGTCAGCCGTTACGACGTCAAGACAGTGGACTCGCGAAATGTATTTATGCCGTATGTGTGACTGACTTATGTAAACAAATGTATAATTCGCGACTGCGCTATCAGAACCCAGCTCCCGTCTCCATAAATGTAGTAAGGTGGGCATAAACCAACGAGCCGTCGTAAAGTATATCAATATTGCAATAAGTGGTCATTCTCTGTACAATGAATTGTCGATATGACAGCAAAGTTTATTATTTACCTGGTTGCGATAATGTCTGTTTGCACAATGATGCTTGCCCACTAGTTGCTACTCTGCTCTGCAAGCGAATCATCTGTAATTACAAGACCAGCTTACCAAACGCCCTAAATAACTCTACAATTACTGTAATCTCTGCACTATTGGACATAAATGGCAAGGAACTAATTACCTAGCCATCAATCATGTACAGTCGCGCCCACGGCCTACCTATAAGTTAAAGGCGGCCATCTAACGAACGTTTCGACAGCTCTATTCCTGGCCAAATAAAGTGATTAATCAGGAACTAATGACCTAAAGAGTAAATCAAAGGAGGTGCCGCAAAATACAGGGACATCCAAACTACACTATTTCCGTCTCATCCTAAACTTGCTACTGGAAGCGGTCATACCACGACCAACTTCAAAATGTCCACCAATGGGAGACATATGGCCACTGAACACACAAGGCCAAACGCTACTTAAAACCTGACCATTTCACCTGGAAACTCACTATTCTGCTTCAAACTCTACAAACAACTCGAGTTGCTACTCTACTTGTCTGCATACCTACCTAACCTGACGACCGTCTCTCCCTTCCAACCAACACCCAGCTACCAAAGATGCCAACCAAATCTGCCGATCAACTACACGAACAGCTGGCTCACAGAGTCTGCCTCACTCGGCCTGAAGCTAGCGGAGAAATATATCAACAATCTACCTGTCCGGCCAGAGGATCACCTCCCAATGCAGCTCTGCTATGACCACTTCCACCGGGTAGCAGAGGCCTTCGACAAAGCCAACGAACGATTCCAGGTGGAAAATAACGAACAAAACCCCCAGATCCACCACTCACTAACTAACCTCATCATCTACGTTAACATGGAGACCGTTACACACGACTTATGGATAAGAACGATCGCCCCTTGGCCAAATTCTTGCCTCAACCAAAGACCGACACAAATACCAACCAAGTACCAACGACCATGAACCGCGACCAAACCAACGAACGCGACCAACAAATCCGGGAGACTGTAGATGAGATACTGAAAGAATTCCCTAACCTGGGGAGAGTCCAGGTGCGGGAGCAGTTCCGACGAACCAGCAACATCGCAGAAGTCTGTGCTATCGTGATGGAGCAGACCAGAATAGCGCCGAAACAAGACCACTCAATAATATGACGGCCGCCCAATCACAATCAACTCGGGGCTGAGACCAGCGTGACTAGCTCCGCCTCCTCCCGGAACACCAAGCAGCCAAGAACCCAGCAAATCACAACAAACCAGAACAACACCCTGACCAACCAAGCTTAGAACACCAACCGGCCACCAAGTTTAGTAAGTACTTGGTGCCAGTTATCAGAGCTTAGCTGTATTCGGAGCATTTCAACATCTGCTGGTCAGTTTCCATCGTTCGGAAATGTTCCTGTTCGGCCCGATCAAGCTTCAGCCGGATGTTCTTTTCGCTTGGTCTGTTGCTTGAAGCCTCTACTTCACCTTTCAGGGCTAACGGTCTCTCAGTTCCTTGTTCTCCTTATGGAGCGATTCGATAAAAGTTTCTCTTGAAACTGAGTTCGGTTAGCCAATAGCCAACACTTGCTTTAGCATCTCGAGCACTTCTCAGGTGCTTCAAGCACTTCATCACGTGTAGGGGGCGCAATTGCACAGCACAGGTGGCCGAGATTAAAGGCGCGAGGCATGCGGCCAGCCGCACGCGCGGTACTTAGGCCGATCGAATGAACGTAATATCCCCTTACGCGGAGGCAGGTTTTCGGTGGAGAGTTATTGCTATGTCTTTTTCACTTACCTTTTACATCGATTCGCCAACTTATTACCTATCGTAGCGTTATGTGTATCGAAAAGTAATAAGTTAAATGACTAGTAACCTGTTCCTGTTTCAGGTGATCGGTTCGGTATACCGTACAATACCGATTATTTTTTGCAATTACTGGGTATTTAAGATTCAGTGTTTTTATAGATTTTAGAAGGCGAAAAGGGCTGTGAATTCAATATATTCAAATCTAGATTTCCTGCACCTCATCTCCTCAGTGCCCGCCTGGTGATTCAATTCCTCCTCATTGGCATTGATCATGTCTTCAAGAAGGCTGAGGTCTTGCTTAGCTTTCTCAGGATCCTTGTTTGGAAACAAGTTTTTATCTGGATCACTGGATGGTTTTAGGCAGACTTCCGATTCTGACTCTTAGTCAAAATGGATACAGGGCTCGAGGGCTTTGGCAGTGTTGAAAGGAAGGTTGCACAGGGTGCCCTGATCATTGTGGTGAAACAGTGGCCGTTGCCTCTGACGAGCTATGAACTAACGCGTGTTAAGAAACTGTCTAAATATTGGCGAAAACGCAGGAAATTACTGACCAATTTTGGAAGATTTGGCCAGCTAATTACCCTTTGAATTTAAGCGAAATACATGCGAAGCATCTGGCCAAAACTACGCGCCAAACCAGCCATTTAGTTCCGATCCGAAGGTTGGTACGGTTGTTTTGCTAAAAGAGTCTACGCCACGTGGGCTGTGGAAACTGGCACAAATTACTAAGTTATTGATCAATGCAAAATGTGAGGAAATTTTACTCTGTAGCAGATTTTGTTGAATCCGGCCGTGGAACGGAAGTCTCTTTTGTCTACGAGTGTGCAATGGTAGAGCCTGAACAGTGCTTGCCGCCCACCATGACATGGAGCTGTGTCGGACACGTTCTGGCCATAAGTGACCAAAAATGGGCGGCTGCTCGGCGCACTGCCTTTGCCATCCCACGAGTTGGAGATTAGCGGCAGATTGTCAGAGTGGCCGCCGAAATACGGGTCGTGCTGCCCGGTGAATCCGGTAACGGTGTTGCGATGAGCAATAACTAAAAGCACAGCACGTCTCTATAGAGTATGACAAACATTAAATAATACGAATCACGTGCTGTACGCCATCATGAGTGACAGAGACAACATCTCCTTTGGCAATGAAGTCAGAAGCTGGCATCTGCTGCTCGTTCTCGAACCCACTGGGAACCCCGAAACCAACCAACATATGCTATCGCATAGCAAAACTACCTGAAAAGTATCCACTCTTATGATTTGGCGGATAAATTGGAGTAGTTTGCTTTGTGGGAGATAAGGAGAAACAAGCGCCAAGACGAAAGGCGGTGGATGGGCGGGCACAAAATTGTACTGCAAGTATGGCTTGCCATTGAAAGGTAAAGATTATAGATACTGAAAGCAGACACTCATGCAGCACTTGCATGCTGCCAAAAAAGTTCAGTAATAGCTAGGCGTGTGTGAGTAAATTAAGTATATTTTAAGTAAATTTAGTAAATTATTTTTGGTAAGTATAATTTACAAATTATAATTATAATTAACTTTCCCTATTGTCGTAGAAATTTAATTTAATTATAATTTACTTACCAAATAATTTACTTGTATTAGTAAATTTCTAAAAAATATAATTAAAATTTAAATTATAATTTACTAGCAACAGTAATGCATTACTGTTCGCTTCTGATGGCGTCACTGCATCTGTGAGTTTATTTTTAGCACTTTTTCGATATGGATCATGAAAATCGCTAGTTTTTGGGGAAAGGCAACATTGCCCCATTTTGATCATGTCTGGTATGAGAAGTGTGTAAAACATAGTTCTTATAAATTTGATTAAGTCTGACTACTTGTTTATAGGCCGAGGCAACTCCCAAGCCTGCCCAGCCAGCCCTGTTGTCCGCCGGCTGTTGTATTGCCTCATTCAGACAAGCGTGTGCGTTAGAATCCGTCCTTGTAACGAAGACCAACGTACAGTTGCAAGAAAGAGCGCTTGCGCTGGGCAGAAGTACTTTTACTAAACTGTTGTGTAGATACATAGCGCATATGCATCGTAGTGTTATAGGCAGAAAGGATGTGGATAATTTGATACATAGGGCAACATCGTTCGTTCAGCCCCAGCACCGTGGCTACCAGCGGCGCAGCTACTCTCCAAAGATGTCATCAGCAGTGCGCATCCTACAGAAGATATGTTCGAAAGCGTTGGACAACAGTCCTCACCCAAGCGCGCCCACCAAAACGGTGCTCGTTGGCAAGTAAAAGCAAAGACAACTTGTTACTACTGTTGTTTTACTATGGTTTTTACATCACTAGAAAGGAGTCGCGCCACGTTCGAGCTCGCCATGTACACCTACATAGCGAAGCAAATGTTTTTGCTTGTGGACGAAAACTTGGCCGCCGCCTCTGCTGTAAGTTCCGTATTTAGTATACAATACCACCTAATCTTTCTATACATATAGCTCGAAGACCGAATTGCGCAAAAAATAACCACCGGCGCAACATTCAGCTTCACCACCGTCTTCCAATCGCTCGAACCGTTCCTTCGCAACCTGGCCATTAGGAACGCAATGCCAAGTGCGCTCAACGACCCATTCGGAGGAGATATTACTCTTTCCCCCTTTATTACCAATCGCAATGTTTGTCTCCGTCAGGTCATCACGTGCTAACTAGTAACCTACACACTGCTGAGCCAGCTCAGACCCCCGGCCGGCGTCAGACTCCTCCCAACCCTCTCCCTCCTTCGGCGGATGTGTGCTATGTTTTCAACAGGCAAGCAATATGCGCTTTCAGAAACAAAGAACGAGGCTTTGTAGGAACAAAAATTTGTATGAATGTTCATTTCAAGAAGAAGTCTAGTAGCATTCAACCATAATAAACACACAGTGGAAACATAAACAGATAGCTTGAGCATACAACACAACTGATGTCACCCAAAACTGTAGAAATAGAAATTCAAGGATTAGTCGCAGGTTTCCTTTTCTGTTAAAACGTCAGCTCTTTTTTAAACATTAGCAAGCAAAACTTAGTTAAAGCTTCAAATTATCTCAGAAAATTCCTGGTACCCTCACCTCACACTAAAAACATCAAGAATAACCATTTGTTAACAACTGGAAGTATATTTTTTTTGAAAGACATTCAAAAAGGCAGCTGTTTCTAAGACCCAATACGCATTACGCAAAAATATGCAAACTTTTGGCAGAATGCGTAATAATATTGCGTAATGAAATTCAAATGCGTATGCGTATACGCATTCTGAAATGCAATGCGTACTTTGCATAATGATATGCGTAATGCGTATACGCATGCAACAGTATTATAAACTCTTATCACACAGATGTCAAAAGTCACTGTTGCCATTTAGCATTTGAAAAATTGGAAAGCCTTGACTTTAAACGTAGCTATTCTCTAATCTAAGCGTCCATCTAAGTGAAATTGAAAAAATGTAAGCCCAATGGCTTCAAATCGAGACTACATGTACATGTAGTGTACGTAAAAAACAATTAAAATTATGACCACTTAGTGATTTCTGCACTTTAAAAAAATTACGTAATGAAGTCGTCAACCCCCCCCTCCCCCCACCGTAATGATTAGTAATCTTTTGGCGACCCCCCTCCCCCCTCATGCCATTACGTAATTTTTGCACGCCCCCTAAGACCCGCTCTACGGGCTTGCAGAGTCAAGCCGCGATTTAGCGGGCGTGTTATTGCCGATTAACACAACGGTTGCTAGCGCTTATATTCAGCATACATAGTCTTGAATTTCTGCAACCTTTCAAAATTTTCGGGCCACTATGCTAAACTGGTCGGCCCGGCCGACCCGGCCCGTGCGCATCTCTACTATTTGCCTTTAATAGGCGTCTACTCGGGCTCAAAGAAAATCAATGGTCTCTTGTGGTTTTGAGGAATAAGCGCGATACGAATAAAAGTTTTTTAGTTGCTTTTGTTATTTTTGTGAAAGTATAACACTTCGTAGAAATCAACGCTTATCTTTCCACTGAACAGAATGGAAATCAACGGCTTGAGACTGTAGACTTAATAACGGACAGAATAAACGACAGAATAGATTTCTTTGCAAATCGGGTAGTCAAACAGTGGAACAGTCTACTCAAGGCAAGTTGTGGCTCGCTCATATGGCGCTTTTAAGCAAAATGTTTCTGTTAAGGAGTTCAGTTTACGGTTCCGGTAAGAGCTCAGGAGCACACCGAACCGTCTTTTATATACGATTATTCCGTCATAGTTCCGTTCCTGGTCGTCCGTTTACTAACCGCGTCTCCTTAGTTCCCAACTTAATCCGTCCTTTGTTCAGTCCAGAGACGCGCAATGGCCTTTGGCAAAGAGCGCGACCCAGTTTAGGTGGGTGGGCGGAGGTAGCCGGGTCGGCGGTGCTAACAGTTCATTCTGGCGTTAAATGTTCAACAAAAGCCCTGAGTCAAACTTTACGGTCAAATATAGATAACACACATCACATGCATAACACACAAAATTAGCTTTCGCAAAAACAAGAAAGAGACGATCAACAAGTGAAACTTAAAAGTGTTTATAAGGTTTTGCTGTTGAATTTCGTGTGGCCAGTTGGGACATTACGTCAACGATGCTTGCGTTCTTACTAATCCGTATTCATTTTACATGTTCTAATATCTATTGTATCTTTGTTTTGCTTGCAATTGATATGAAAACATAAATAAATAAAATGTTCGAAAGCGCAGTGGGGCAATTCGAACTGTCTCCAGTGGTGGTGCGTGTATATTTGCGGTGATTTGTTTTTTTATTTATGTAGTGTATATTATTATCGTGTTGTATATTTGATTTTGATCCAGTTTTGTTTTATAGAATTGCGGGTTTGGGTTAAAGATGAACTCTTAGAAAATGTATACTGAACTGTATTGTTCAATAACGGTCTTGTCTTGACCGGAACACACCAACAACAGAATTATTCATGGCCGCACAGGCCGCACCGCGCCACAACAAAAGTCACAGTGTCATTGATTAAAATCGAATCCAAAACACACGTACTACACGATTCATCCGCCCTAAGATTCTAAAACCTTTGCTAGCATTCCTCCCATGCCAATACAGCATTAGACGAAGCCACTTTCACATACCGCCGTCTTTGATTCTAGCATCTCACTACTTGACCTTCAAACTTGCCGAAGCCGCCACTGCAACCGCCGTTTAATAAGTAACTTCTTGAAAACCAGCCTGCTGGCACCAGGACAACGGTCACTAGAACTGTGTGATCCATTTATGTAAACAAGCGATTTTACGCAATCAGTAACGGAATCCATTTCCACATCTTTTGCCTACTTTTATTGGACATACTGTACTTACATAGAGTAACACAAACAGTAGATAGCGAGTTGTTCTAACTAGTAACCTGTGATACAAAATCACGTATCAGACAGAATGCATACTTCAGAAAATGCATGCATAAAGGAAGATCATACACGTAAACTAAACAGGAAAATAATACAAAAGCTACAAGTATAACAAAACTACATCCAATGGAAAACTTATTTTGAAAGTTCTTTCAGTTCCAGCTCAATACTGGCCTGTCCCTTGCGGATAGTGAAGAGCTTATTCTTGAAGATCACTTCCATGGCTTCTCCGTTCTCCTCAGAAGATAGTTCATAGCAAATTTGCATAATCAGGGGAACTGTAAAACAATCGCAAAGACAAACTTGCATACTGTATGGAGCTCGTTGGTACAAGTGGTCCACAAGACTGCGCAGAAAGTCGCTCCCAAACTCATGGTTACACAAACGAGTGTAGCTGTCCATAAAATGCGTACAGTATGCCTAGCTCCTCCCAGTTATCTTGCATAATATGAAGCTAAGAGAAACCCATGCCAACGTGCCGCGTGCTACTGCAGCAAGAGAACAATTAAGACAACAAAACTATGCAGCAGGTAATGACTCAAACGCGTGCGACTCTAACTTTTATGCATGCATCTAGTGATGCTACCGGAATCCCGGTATTTTCACTTCCGGTTTCTAATCCCGTTTCACACATTCTCAAATACTGGGGATTTCGGTAAAGATATTTTATAGCAGTACTGACAGTTTGTTTTTTGCAGATACTATGAATTTCAGTGACATCTGCTGTATAGCCAACTTTCTTTTGCCAGTACCAGCGGGCGCTACACAACTCTTTTGGCCCAATTGAGATCGAGCTCCTGCCAAACCAACTCACAAACCCATTCAACCTAAATCTGATCTCACCGTGTAGTGTAGTTTAGCCCCGTTATAAGAGAAAATCCTTCAGAAAACCGACCAGAAATGGTATCAATAGCTCAACCGGATGTTGAAAACATTTATGTTTTATCATGCGCATACGTTTTGATCGATTTCCCGGTATTTCCCGGTTTTTCTAAGTATTCTCGTTTCCCGGTAATCCCAGTTTTCCCGAATCCCGGTGTTCCGCTCTCGGTTGCATCATGTATGCAACTTAGCGCGGTACGGTAAGCTTGGGCCGTTTAATTTCAACTGTGGTCAGGGCCACTTCAATTTCTTTTTGGTTCGTCGGCCGGGAGGCACTTTTTCGACTCAATTTAATTTCTAACACTTTAACTCTTCACCCGGTATACTGTCTCGGCCGGTATACAAATACAATTGGCCCCTTTTTGACTCGTCGGCTGGTATACTGCATCAGCCGGTAATCTTTTGAATACCTCGGCCGTCGGCCGGTAACTCTTTCATTTCCTCAGCAGAATACTGCCATATACTACTACTGTACTACTACTACTATATGTGTAATACTTCTACAGTTGGATCTGTTTGCAGTGGAAACTTCCTGTTTTGCTTATGAATAAGTTCGTTAGTACTAAAGTCGCTACTAGTTGTTGTTGTTGTTATCGGCAATTTCGTAGCCGGAGCAGGGCTCCCATCGGATTCCTCCATTGCGAGGCTGTTGTGACTGTACCAGGTGGTGTCTTATGGATGCATACGAACTACTGTTCTTTGGCATGTGAATTTCCGAAAGTGTTTATGTATGTGTATACAAATTCAAGCGTAAGGTGTATGGTAATTTTGTGTATATGTCGTAGGGAGAAACGGAATTCAGGGAGATTCGGAATCTCGCTAGGGAGAAGCGGAATTCCGTCTCTCCCTAGGGTTTTAAGGAATATGACCTCTGTTCCCTCACTCCCTAGGGAGATTCGGAATCCATAACGCGCCGCATAAAAGGTCACTGGAGTGGGTCGCTCTTTTGTCCTCAGGCTCTGCGAGAACTACTTTTACAACCTGTCCGGGTCTTAATTGGCACCTAAGCAACAGCGGTTCAAACGGCATGCCGATATAAGTCCAGGACATACTGCACTTTTACTTCTATACAGCCAATAATCTAAAGCACAGAAATAACAAAGAAGTGTGTGCACACGTACAGTATCTTTCAGAAGAGAAAGAGGCGGTCAGAGGTAAATTTGGCGCGAATTTTGAATGCTAGGTGGCAGATTGCAAATTACGACTTACTTTAGGTGCGTCAGGGAAAGATGAAGCCCGCAAAGGCTCACCTGGAGTACACAGCACAAATCTCTCAGGCTCGCAACCTGGATCTTCATTCCATTCAGCTTGAGTGGCCAGAGTTCAGCTCATCGAAGTCCGTTCTTCGTCGGGCAAAGCTCAGTAGTGTGCCTACAGTACCCGATCCAGCTGTCATTCCGAACGAGTTTCAAGTCACTCTAAGAGGTCGCCATGCCGACGCTGATGATCCGAATCAAAACGAGCGATTTGTACAAGCATCTGGGCAGATTCAGGTAAATTCTTGTTCTAATATACAGTATAGGTGTAGTACATCTTTTGTGAAAGTTTGGGGCGAAAATTCCAAGTCCTGCTGATTTTTTAGGCTAAAAATTGAAAATCAGGGTGGTCTAGTCAAACTCTAATTTTTTAATAATCCTTGATTATACTTATTCTAATGATACAGGAACGTCGATGGTTGCTTTTCTCCTGCCCGATCCTTCTTGCTGCCCTTCACGCTGCCACTATCTGGATCTTAGAAGTAACCTTTGAAATGTGCCCTGATGGTTTCAAACAGCTCTACACCTTGCATTGCCGCCATGCCTCCGGTTAATACATTTCCGCAGTTTTTGCTTTGTTGCCAGATAAACGGGCTGAGGTCTACCGCGAGCTCTTCCTGGCACTCCGTGACTTACTGGTCAACTCGTTCGGAACTATCGGAGCTGTCCAGCGTGTTCTGTTCGACTTTGAGACCGGTGCAATTGGCGAATTTCGACACGCATTCCCTACCGTGCTTGTAAAGTGCATCCATGCGAACCTTCTCAGAAAAGGATTTCGCACTGCCTACAGCACGATTCCAGCGGTCAAAGAATGGGTTCGAAAAATCTGTGCGCTTCCGCTTTTCCCTGCCGATATGGTCATTTGGATCTGGCAACAGCTTCTCCGCCCATTTGCGCCGCTCACTCAGAATCAGCGATACGATGTTGGAATCCAACAATTCGTTGCCTACTTCGAGCAAGAGTGGTTGCGGGACATTGAGTACATCCAGCTCTGGAATCACTTCAACCATCCGGAGGGACCAAGAACGACAAATCATGCTGAGGGATTTCATTCCGGCTTAAATCACACGTTTGGAGAGCCCCACCCTTCTCTTGGAAATTTCTTCAACTTTCTGCAAAATAAGCATTTTTCTATCCAAACCACCGTGGTCAAACTCAATAACGGCCACCCACCAAAATCCAGAGATCAGAGGTACGTTCAACTCGACGAAAACATTATTGCCGCCTGAAATAACCTGCAGCTCCAGATTCAAAACATCCAACAACTGCCTGTCCCTTTTCAGTTTCCAAATTATGTTTTTGTTTTAAACAATCATTTAGGCCATGTCGCGTACTTGTTCGGCGAAAACTGATCTTTGTAACGAATTTTATTGATGTGTTCTGTGATTTTTTCTGTGTTCTGCTTTGACCAAAAATCGTCAAGGTCAAGGTCCCAGGTCAAGTTTTCTAGCTTCACGATCTAGAAACTGCCATCCGGCAAGTAATGGATTCCCGAGCCGGCTCTCAGCAGTCTCGTCACTTCGACCATCACCAAGGTACATATGCTATGCAGTCCCCAGAAAGTGGTATAACAGTCGAAAGTGAAGGAAAAGTTCTCAGTCTATCCATTTTTGCAAGTTGTATGGTCAGTCAGAATTTCAGGCACACAATCACTGTATTGTAGGCTGTCAATTTTCTGATTGCATTTGGTACGATCCCATTCACCGTGAACTCAGTGCGCAGGATACTTAAAGACAACAGCAGGTATACATTCCCACACCGAATCAACCAATCGGACACCTGATGGTTTGCAAAGATACTACGCAGCCAAAGCGCAAAGTCGTATGCACAGAAGAGTTCGAAAACAACTTCAATGACAACTATGACCAGCGCCAACATATGCAACGTCAGCAGTGACCATATGGTAAAATTGTTTTTCTTGTAAAACAAAATTGGACCACAGATTCTTAAAGTACTTCAAAAGTTATGTAAGAACCCAAATTTTTAGCTTCTAACTCCATCTGGTAGGTTAGAAACTCGAGTTGGAAATGTTGGTCCTATAGTTAAGCAGACCGATTTTCAGAAGACTGTATCTTATGACGTGGAGCGTAAAATCCACTAATGCTTTGCGGATGAAAGATAACTCATAAGTATGTACTAGTGTACCAAGTTACAGCTCTCTGGGCCAAAGTTTCCATTTTTGGTCTGAATACCAACACTCGATCGGTTCGCAGAATCGGTTGCCAGAACGTCTATTCGGCAAACGCCGATTCAGTCAACTACAAATTCTTTAAAGCGCTTGTCTTTACGGCAATGTGAGCCAGTTTAGTCTATAGCACCTATTTTTAACCCAGAAGCTGCGATACCAATCACACTAGTTGGAAACTAGCGGATGGGGACTAGCGACGCAAATACCATGTTTTAGTGGTGTCCAAATTGATAAATGCTTGTTTCAGCCCTTTCTAACTGCCACCATGAAGGCCCGGCCGACAGACAGGGGAACAACACAAGCTGGATAAAACACGGACCTTGCGGTTCGATTGACACCCTGGATTTCCACCCTTTTGATGTCCGCAAGTGTTACTTCGCACATTGCCGCACAGAAGTCTGATTGTCATGCGAACACGCAGCAGGACATTGCTTGCATGTCGGTATGATCCGTCACGACCAGCCATGGTGCAACAAGATGCAGTTACAAAGTCCGAGCCGCCAAAGGAAATGCAGGCGCTTTCTCGTAATCAAGGACCAACCATTCGTAGCGCAACATCAAGGTGGACGAAAGCGCCCATGGCGTCTGAAGGGACCCCCTAGCCCCTGTAGCGGCACATTGAGGGCGGAGAGATCAGAGATGCCACGCTGGAGCATCTGACAGAAACACTAAGCACACTGGTTCAAGCTAAAGTAGCTGAAGAGCCTTTCAGTCAACAACAACTGGTTTGTTACTGTTCCAGAGAAATAAACTTGGTGAATTTTTTTCTGATTTTTTGCACGAAAAATATCGAAAATATCGATGCAAAACATCGCGATATCGATATTCGAAAAAGGGTCGGTATATTGTTGCAACCCTATATACTTGATAGTACCACTAATCCAGTGCGTTCAGGCGAGGCCTTGGATTTTTTGAGGAAACATTCGTGTTTGCCAAGTCCTATACCTAACCCTGATTGTGCTGACCATTATTTCACTTTTCTCGATCACCTTGAGGAAAGGGTTATTTCTCAATCTCCTATACCAGATGAACACTTTCTGCGTTCAAAGAATATTTCTAGAAAAAGTGGTCTGACTGAAATTTCTTGCTCACTCTGCCCCAAATTCATGTTTCTCACAAAGAACTCTTATTATTGCGGAAGATCCTGGCCGAAAACTACTTCTCTGGCCAGGGCTACTGGACCATTGTGAGCGGTGAGGAACAAGAGCTCAATCAGGAACAAGGGCCGGCTTAGCAGCATCCAATCGCCACCGCAGATGAAAAGCTACCCGAGCAACTCAGCCCGCCCGCCGCACACCGCCGTAGAGAACTACCGTAAGCGCAGATTTTCTCAAAAGCTTTTAGAGCATTGGGTTGTCTACTGTAGCATCTATTTCCCAGTGCTGACTGTTTTCAGCGATTGAAGTGATTTGACCATAATGGTGTAACTGCTACTGGAGCGTAGTTTTGCCCTGATTCTGCTTGCGGGCGACAAACCTGGAAAGGAGGGAAACTTGTGTGAAATTAACCTTTTAAGGGTACCTGTTACAGTACAAGTTGGTTGCGATTTTGCAGGACTAAGCTTAGAGCGGTTTGTTGCTGCTGTGGACCGACGGGTGTGAACCTAACAGGGTTGTCTTGTAACTTTTTGAGTGTTCAGCCAGGTGAATGAACGGTGCCAGAAACATATGTAGCTAAAGAACTGAATCGTGTCAAGTCTGCGTGGTTTTAGAAGCCTATGGTAAACTTTGTACAGCGTCTATCGTGAAACCTGAAAGCTATACGCGTTATCTGACCTGAATGGGGAAGCTGTTGAGGGACTTCCTTGCAGAGAACGTGAAGCTTGGTTCAGGCATGTGAAAGTGTGGATCTGTTTCTGGAGATGTGTCTGCTTCAAGAGCGTCTGTGATTTGTGTCCTTCTTAGGGTGTATCGATAAACTGAATTGTGTTGTTATGGGTTTTGATTTAAGTTTGTTTTTGTTTGGTTATTGCCATAGTTGCTCTGTTGATTGTTTGCCATCTGTCCACTGATGGGTGCTTTGCCTGGGAAGAGGAAGACGTAGCGTAGCTAATTATAATAGCGTTTGAACCTACAGTAGGGTGTAGCCTAGTCTGTAGTAAACCTGCAGATCTTGTTTATATAAGCCGTTAGACGGGCCGCTTTGAGTCAGTGTACATATGTCATTGTATGCCAGTGTATAGTAAGACTGTATCCACCCTTCCAGCTAATAAACTTGTACCTTAATCTACCCCTACGCCACATGTTCTAAAAATGCACAAGGACAGGAAACCGAATTTGGATGCGATACGGTCCCGGTGCAATGTAAATATGCACAAGTTATGTTTGTTTATGTAATTTAATATTTCTTTCCAGCTGATCAAACACAGACGAAGGCTAAAGAGTGAGCGAGAGAGGTGTCAGGTTGTAGGAGAGGTAAAGGTTTAATAGAGGAATGCATTAACGGAACACACCTTCTCTTTTACAGCGCAAACGTCTTCCGTCTGCTGCTGAAGGTGGCAATGCATCTGCCGGACCATCGACCAGTAAACGAAAGTGTCAGTCTCCACCAGCGAAAAAGATAACTAAACGCGAGAAAAAGGCGAAGAAAAAACAGTTCAGCAAATCACCGCCAGGCAAGCAACCGCCGCCTCCTCCTCTGCAGCTTGACGACGACGTCAAGTACATACAATTTATGCATTTGTGAATTTTTTTGTTTTACAGGTGCCGATTGTGAATTTTTTGTTTTACAGGTACCGACTTACAACATTCTTAGGAGCTTGTTCATTCGGTTTGATCTTTCTTTTATCTTTGTTTCTAGAATAATGATGTGTGTGTGTGTTTTCCAGAACACTCTGCTTTCACCAACTGATTCTCCATGCAATCGACTCCACTACCAACACTTCGAATGGTGCGATTAATTCGTATATGCGCAATCTCCAAAGGGACCAATTGAAGGCTAGTGTCTCTTCAGGTGAATTTCAATAGAGTTGGCACACCATCGACTGTGCAGACGGACGCACTGAATACATGGGCGTAACCGCGTGGCAAGATTGGCTTGAGAAGGAGGTGTTCATAGTGAAGAACTGTCAGTATTACGCATTGTCACAGTTAGCACGTTTTTGCTGTGTTGTCATTGCGTATTCTTCATTTCACTCTCTGCGAACGTCTTTACGTCTTGTACGTACATACATACTCGTACCGGTCGTTGTTACAGCTTGGCAACTTTTAAGATCAATAAACCAGTTGGTGCTGTTGTGCCTTATCTATCATATCCTTGTTCGCCGTTGAGGACATCCACTTACTTCGAGGAGTCGAGGTCGATTCCGTAATGTACTCGGCTCTTCAGTCATCGATTTTGGAGAAGCGATCGCGGTAGCGCTTTCGTAAGATCGAAAATTGAAGTGTTCTGTTGAAGAAATGCCTAAGTCCACAAAACTTGCATGTAAATGTTGCATAGATGATAGTAGAAGAAAAATGGAGCGATTCAAGCGAGACAAATGGATGCGTTTGACATCTGTGTCGCCTTACAGTGGGCTGTCAGATCCATTCGAAAACACTGTCATGGTTGAGAAGGACAAGCTGCTGAAGAAGTCAAAAACCGGCGCATACTTTACAGATGCAGATCAGGTGTCCAACGAAAGGAAGAAGCTATTCAAGCATCATTGGCAGAAGCACGTAATCAGCTGGATGCATATGGGAGCCGATACCGAGAGATACTAGGTGATCAGCGAGAATTTGTCATAGTGTTTGATGACCGCCTTTAGCTTGGAAAAGGGCAAAGCCGTTGGATTGTGTAATTATCAACAGACCGATTTAGAGAGGCCGGCGACCAGCAGACGCCTATTCGCTTCTGCCTGCTGCTTGTCACCTATCTGATTACAGTCGGCCGGCCAGCGGGTTGCGTAATCAACTGGATGCATATGGGAGACGATACCGAGAGATTCTAGGTGATCGGTGAGAATTTGTCATAGTGTTTCATGACCGCTGCACTGCATTGGCGGTGGGGCTGATTACTGAAGCTCCTACTGAAGAAAGAAGAATAGCAGGTGTGGTGATAATGAGGGCACTGAAGCCATTTCAGGCTAAGTATGGTAATGAATATAAAACTGTCACTGTTGATTCCAGAAATGTTGATATTTGGTGGATGTCAAATAAATTGCTCAAGTGTATTGGTTATCCTGTTCGATATCTAGTGAACGCTGCTCCTTTCATGATGCAAGAATTTGTTGCAAGACCGCAACTTGCTGCAATCAAACACATTGGAGAATTTGGAACAGCTGAAGCTGATTTTGATGCCAGACGCCTTCAATCTCCTGCTGAACCACCAGCTGAGAAAGAGCGCCCTCCTGCTGAACCATGAAGTATCAGAAAACCAACTGAGCCAATAAAAAGGAGAATTGGTGAAAAGAAGCACATACACTTTGCTGCCGACCCCACTCACGATCAAATGGACCAGAAAGAGATGGAATTAGCAAAGCGAGCAGAGGCTGCAAGGATTAGCAGTTCCGGTAGAGTTCCAATATGGGAAGCCGGTGCTCAATCTAGTCAGAAAGGCAGTCACAAACCTAGTCAAATGCAAAGTGACATGTATCCTCCGTTCCAGCGTTCCAGTCTTGGAGCGCTTTTTCACCAAAGAGTTGGACTTGCGTGTGTCGGGCCGTGGGAATACACGAGAAGCGAAGGGCAAAGCTAATGCCTGCAGCAATTAAGACCGGTTTGGCTATACGATCGAGAAGAAGGAATAGAGGAGTTTTATACCTGTAAAATCCATTGAGGAAGGAGTGAGTGGGTTTGGCCTTTCTACCCCAGTGGAAAACCCAAACCCGTTTAGTACATGTGCGCGTTCTAACCTCACGTTCTACTACCTGTTCTAGCTTCTAGTTCTAGCAGTGGCGTATTTAGCTGTTAAACAATCAAGTAGCGACGTAAAGACAGAGTGGCTCATACTAATTGATGGATTTTCGGCCTGCTTATATAGGTGGCTCTTCTCGATCATCACCGATCGGCGCCCTTTAACTTTTTTGCTAATATTGTTGAAAGGCATTCTGAGCGTAGAACTAACAATTTTAGTAGTTTGAAGAGGTCTGCTTGGGCCACTGCCCAACAAGAGCGGGAACATTTTGACAAGATAACCTTTAAAAATGCAGCGATATTCATTAAATCACTGGCACTATTCAATGCTGCTTCTACAACATTTTAATTCATACTTTTATGGAGTGACGCACAAAATTTCCTCTTACAAGACTCAAAATCCCGTGACTGGCACGAACTCTGAATAAACACAAACGAAGAAGAGAGGTGGGTGGCTCTGGGCCTCTAGGGGTCTCCGGTCAGACCGGAAAACACAAAATAATGCAAGGGCTGGGTTGACTACAGAGAATTGAGAACAGCTAAACTGCTAGCCCAAGTAAAGCCTGAATGAGAGGCTTGCCGTAGCAAGCCTAGGGCCGCCAAATGCCGCCACGCCACCTGGTGGCGCAACTTGCTGGAGAACAAGCTGATGAATCTGTAGTATGGCTTACTTTCAGAAAACTGCTTATTCTCAAGTGCTTACCAGACCGGTGAAGCTCCACGGGAGCATCTTCGCCGCGACAAAAAGCGCATCACCACCAAAAAGAAGAAGAATGAACTGTAAAGAGATTGATGCTATTTTGCGCAGAATGCCTGTAACTAGAGCCCAGTACTGTGCATGTACAAACGAATCGAAACTAATTAATTTCTGTCAAAAACGTCTGCATCTGAGAAGGGGTTCTGGGTTGGTGGGTATCAGACATTAGATGCACAGGCTATGCGGATAAAACACAAAACCAGGTGGACCTGAGAGGTCTGGTAATACACAGTGTTAAGCACGTAAGCAAAAGAAGTGAGTGAGGGGTCAGTGCAGCTGACCTGGCCCCCCTGACTGGTGACATCGGCCACGCCCCTGGGAACACCTATTGACCGTCTCAGCATCGGAAAGTTGTTGTTGGGCTATGGAAACGATTACTCGGAAGCATTATGCATAAAAAAAGTAGCTGCCGCAAAAGTTGTCTTGTCCTGATCTTCTTCTGCAAGGGTATCTGAAGGAAACCAGACAGCAGATCCAGACATGTGAAGTACAAACAGCCTTTGAGACTGTCAAAGACATGATCTCGTTGTGGCATTGGGTAGCGATCTTCCTGTGTTCCTGTAGATTTAGATTCCTGTAGTCTATGGCCATCCTGTAGTTGCCATCCTTCTTTCGTACTAGAACTATTTTCTAATTTTTTTCGGAGTTTCTAGGAGGTTTTTAGGGTATTTCTAGGAGTGGAACCTTTGAAACCTGGCAACCCTGGCCGTTGTAGCAGAACGTTTTATTTGATGTTACCAGTTGCACCAGCGCACTGTCGTCACATAAATCGGCGGCGCTAGCTTTAACTTGGTGTTGGCATTTGCACCAGCGCACTGTCGCCGCACAAATGCGTGCGATTGGAGAACTAGCTTTAACTTGGTGACGATAGTTGGACCAGAACATTGCCGCCTCATAAATGCGTGCGGTTACAGCATAAGGGTTTATTTTGTGATCGCAATTGCACCTGCGCACTGCCGCCACATAAATCTGTGCCGTTGTAACAGAACGTTTTATTTGCATTCTTAACAGTGTCTATTAGAACAGTAGCTAGCAACATTGGCCTTACGTTTTTATGCTGTAAAGCAAGCTAAAACAAAGGTCTTTTGCATACCGGTCGAAAACTTTTCGAGATTAGCTGACATTAATAATTGCCTGCAAGCAAAGGCCATATTTTGAGTTATGTTTTGTTGAAATGTTCACCATCATTCGTCCGCATTCCTCCTGCAAGGACAACCGTTTGCTTCGCCGAAGGATTAAGAAGCTGCCCCGCACAGTCCTCCGCCCTTTCTCAGTGGGAGCTGTATCCAAGGCGGTGAGAGAGGCCAGCAACTCTAAAGCAAAGGGGCCGGATGGTCTTACCATCCTCCATCTGAAACATCTGGGCCCTGCGGGAATGCAGTTTCTCACTCAAATCTTGAACCTCTCGCTGGCTAGATGCCAAATCCCGGCGATCTGGAAGTGCTCTACTATCATCCCCCTGCCCAAGGCAGGAAAGGATCTTAAAGAAGCAGCCTCCTACAGGCCCATTTCCCTGTTGTGCCCTCCTGTCAAGGTTCTAGAGCAGCTGTTGCTCCCTCAGCTGAAAGAAAACTTTGTTTTCGCTTCCCATCAACATGGATTCAGATCGCGGCATTCAACCACCTCTGCACTCCTTCACCTTTCTCAAGCAGTGGCCTCTGGCTTTAACCAACCCAAACCTGCTAGTCGAACCATTGTAGTGGCGCTGGATCTAACCAAAGCGTTCGATTCCGTCTCTCACTGCAAACTCCTAGAGAGGATTCTCGCCTCCACGCTACCGCCATCTCTGACTCGATGGCTTAGTAACTACCTGCTTGGCAGGCAAGCGCGTACGCTCTTCCGTCAATGCACCTCCAGTGCTCGTCTAGTGAAGACCGGTGTCCCTCAGGGTTCTGCTATTTCGCCGGTGCTATTCAACCTCTACCTCAGCGACCTTCCTCTGCCCCCAGCCGGCATATCACTGGTCTCGTACGCTGATGATATTACTCTTTTTACCACTGGGCAGGACCTGCCAAGGATGGAGAGGGAGTTGACGGACTACGTGGATGTAGTGGTGAGGTTTCTGGCTAGCAGGGATCTCCTGACCTCTCCCCAGAAGTCCTCTGTGACCCTGTTCACGCCGGATCCACACCAATCTAACTTCCACCCTAATGTCCTCCTCAACGGGGTGCGGCTTCCTCTAAACAAGACTCCCAAGATCCTAGGAGTGGTTTTTGACTCGCACTTCACCTTCGCTCACCACGTGGCGGCCATCAGCTCCAAAGTCTCTGCAAGAAATTCCATTCTAAAAGCTTTAGCGGGAACATCTTGGGGTCAGCAGAAAGAAACACTTCTAGTCACATTCAAGGCTATCTGTCGGCCTATTTTCAACTATGCAGCCCCAATATGGACGCCCTACATTTCTAATTCGAACTTTGGCAAGTTGCAAATACTACAAAACGCTGCCTTGCGCACTATCACTGGATGCCATTTGATGTCCTCAATGGCTCATTTGCATCAGGAGACTATGATTCTCCCTGTCAAAGTGCATTCTGATCTGCTATCAGCCCAATTTTTGGCAGCTGCTTCTTGCCCGGACAACCCTCTCTGTGATTTGGTCCACCACGCTCAACGCCCTCGTCCTATGAAAGACACCTTGTGGACCAAACACCACGAAGTGGTCGAGTTGGGATCCGTTGGAGCATCCTCTTTCCAAGCACACTTGAAGAACATCCACAGCTACTTCGTGGATTTCGCCAATGGCTGGCTTGGACCGAATGCGGTTTTGCTGACTGAGCCTCCACCAATTAACACTTCTGAAGCCACCTTGTCCAGAAAGGTACGCACTACTCTGGCCCAGCTACGATCGGGTTACAGCGGGTTCCTCCGCTCTTACCAGCACCGCTTACACCCGGAGATTTCGGAGCTGTGCCCTGACTGCAACCTTGAACGGCACACTTCTAGCCATCTGTTTGACTGTGTTACCCGACCGACTTCTTTGTCGGCTCAGGACCTGTGGACCGACCCCATTGCCACGGCCGCTTTCTTGGGGCTATAGCTGGATGGCGGCTATCAACAACAACAACAAGTATCGGACATACCAACTGGCGACGCAATGTTCGAACTGACGCAGGGACAGTCAGTGGCCAATGCAAGGCAGATCGGAGGTGGATAACTTCCCAGAAGTGGAAAACGTGCTACTCGGAGGTGGACGACCTCGTTGGGGAGAAGAATAGCACACTCGCGCCCATCATTCTGTACTCTGGACAGTACGGAATCGGCACTGCGAAGGATAGCGCATTCGCGCCCATCATTCTGTACTGTGGATGGTACAGAACCGTCACTACACCTGCCGACACGGTCTTTTGGGTAAAACCTGAATACCCACAGAGGGAAGGAACACCGCAGACATGGCCACGCCTCAAGCAGGAGAAGCTAACGCCACCACTCAAGCGACACAGAGCCGCACATCGTTGATGCCAATGGTGAATGTGTATCCACACGACTTGTCAGCACCAAAGGCAGAGCCGAAAAAGATGTTGCCATTCTTGCTGCACTAAGCCAGACAGGAGCGGGTGATTGCTCGAGCCTCCATCCAGCAACACCGCCAGCTATTTCTGTGCTAGCCAGGAGAAGGAAGGGTAAACCCCCTCAACGCCGGTCCATGTACATTGTATGATATTGGGTATCAGGTTCATTGGTATGTATATTTTCACACTAGAGTTTTTGAAGATTTTATTTGGCTTTTTGCAGATGTTGTTTGAAAATTTGCTATCCTAAAAGGATTTTTCGTTGAACAAAATGACTTCAGGTGACCTTGGTACGGGCGCGGCGCGGTAAGATGCCGTTGTTTTGTCAATAGTCGTCTCTTCATTCCCGCACTTCATTACATCAGGTCTTTTATCGACCTCTGCTGTTCACTACATTCCAAATCGTGGCAACACCACTTGATCGAACCCGTCACTCACGATTCGCACACAACTAATCTTCGACCAAGTATTATCTCGAGAAAAGGCCGATCCACTTGTGGAAATCAGTGCAAACTGACGATTTTCTTCACATTGCAACGATTTCAACTTTTCTAACTTCCTTACTTCTTCGATTCGTTGTGGGCTTTCACTCACATCAATTCTGGTCAACTCGATTTGGCAGACCGAAATACTATCCCAGGAATCGGCCGATTTAGGTGTGGAAATCTGACGATTTTCCTTCAGACTGCCCATATTTCTTACCATTCACTCTGGACTTTCACTCATATCTTCTGGCCAAAATGGGCAGCAATGTGAAGAAAAATGGTCAGTTTCACCGATTTCTACACCTGAGTCGCCTCAGAATGGTACTTCCGCTTGGCCAATCGGACCTGCCAGAAAAGATGTGAGTGAAATCCCAGCTTGTGTCAAACAAGTACAGCAGCTGTAAGAGCTGAAATCATTGCAATCTAAAGGAAAATCGTCAGTTTCACACATACATAGAGGGGGGTAAGGGGGTGTACCCCCCTCGCCGGAAAATTTTTTGGCTTTTTAGGCGTTTTTTTGGAAAATTTTGGCTTTTTGGCGTTTTTCGGACTTTTCTGGGACCCCCCTCCCGGAGGGTAAATTTTTCGCTTTTTAGGCGTTTTTTTGGACTTTTGTCGGACCCCCGAGACTAGCTCCATACGCCCTCCGGATTTTTCCGGCCCATGTATGGTTTCACAGATTTGCACATCTTAATCGACCGATTTTCAGGATAGTACTTCGGCAAAGATCGGTAATGTGCGAGAATGGTGAATGGTGTTGCCACGATTTGGAAGGCAATGAATATCACCTGAAAACCTGATGCGATAAAGTCTCAGAGGTGAGGAGCCGAGTACTGACAAGACGGCAGCCGGATCAGACCGCGCCCGTACCGCGTTGCGCCGGCGGATGCGAATGCATGCCATGCTACAACTTTAGTTGTCGTCTCTTAAAACACCTGTAACAGCACCGGAAACGCCAAACTCCATCACCAAAAGGCATTCTAAGCTAAAAATTGAATTTATGTACAGGGTGTCTCAAAAAAATGATCACATTTCTTTTTACTGCCATTTCCGCAAATTTTGACCAAATAGGCTGAAATCTGGAACATAGGTGCGAAAATTCGGGGAATTTTATGTGTTAAAGTTTGGTGCACTAGGCTTGACTCATTCACGAGAAAATTCAAAAAAAGTGAAATTTGGTAATTTCAATAGTGAAAGCCGGTCACCGAAAAAATGATCACTTTTCCTTTTACTTCCATTTCCGCAAATTTTGACCAAATAGGCTGAAATTTGCACCATAGGTGCCAAAATTCGGGGAATTTTATGTGTTAAAGTTTGGTGCACTAGGCTTGACTCATTCCCGAGAAATTTCGAAAAAAGTGAAATTTGGTAATTTCAATAGTGAAAGCCGGTCACCGAAAAACGTCACATTACATTATCGCCTAAACTCTAAGGATAGCGTTGGAGTTCATGCGTCAACTTTTTACACACGAATTACCCTGAATTTCTGCGTTTACACACCAAATTTCATCCAATTCTGACAGAAATTAGGGAAGATACAGTCAAAAGAAATGTTTCAATTTTTCGGTGACCGGCTTTCACTATTGAAATTACCTTTTTTTAAATTTCTCGGGAATAAGTCAAGCCTAGTGCACGAAACTTTAACACATAAAATTCCCGGAATTTTGGCACCTATGGTTCAAATTTCAGCCTATTTGATCAAAATTTGCGGAAATGGCAGTAAAAACAAATGTGATCATTTTTTCCGTGATTTCACTATTGAAATTACCAAATTTCACTTTTTTTGAAATTTCTCGGGATTGAGTCAAGCCTAGTGCACCAAACTTTAACACATAAAATTCCCCGAATTTTGGCACCTATGATCGAAATTTCAGCCTATTTGGTCAAAATTTGCGGAAATGGCAGTAAAAAGAAATGTGATCATTTTTTTGAGACACCCTGTAGCTAATGGAATTAGCAAGAATATTCTTGGTATTAGATTAGGGAAGCAATGGCATAGTATGCGGCATTCCAGGATCCGCATAATATCGCATAGTGATCAAAATTAGGTTCACGGCGGCCAACTTTTTGGCTTAAGCACTGCTTTGGCCGGCCGTTTGGATAATCAATTAGATGGCGGCCATTGGTCAGCGCGGCGGAGTTGTTTACGCCCTTGCCCTAGCAACGCGCACGGCCGGCCGGCCGTTGCTATGGAGTAGCCGATGGCTAGCGCAGGCCCATTAACAAGCGCCCGGTTGCAATGCATAGAGCGTAAATTAACAACGTAGAAGAGCGGTCAATTAGCATAGTTTTGACCCTTCAAGCTACGCTTTAAATAGGTGCTTATAACACAACAACATAATATGAATGAGTAACGTATTGAGCTGGGTCTGAGCCAAAAATATAAGATGTTCCTTGTTTTT
Organism: Sabatieria punctata; assembly: GCA_030248155.1. Lineage (NCBI taxonomy): Eukaryota > Metazoa > Nematoda > Chromadorea > Araeolaimida > Comesomatidae > Sabatieria > Sabatieria punctata. The sequence goes on from JASANB010004199.1 coordinate 88,864, forward strand.
TTGGAAAATATCTTTCTACTAAAAGCGTCAGTGTTTTTCGGCAATTTCTATATCATTTAGTCGAGCAGTAAGTCGCCTATTGCTCTAATTAACCATATAACTGACCAATGGCTAATTATGCCTAGGAGGCGGCGGCAGTCGGCAAGCATGGTGCCGAGCATATGGCGCACACGCCTGATTGGCCGAGCGAAAATGCGCACGATGCAGGATTGTGCATCGCCCGACGGCCGGTCTCCGCCCAAAGTTGGCCGCCGTGTTTGTGATGCAAAAACTAGATTTTTTCGACCTCTGTGTGACCAAAGAGTGTTAGTCAGGTCAAATTTAGCAGGTTTAAACTACTTTTACGTGAGTAACAGGCTCAAAAGATCGATAATAAAAAGATTAACGAGAAATAATCAAGTTAGAAATACCGTCACCTCTGATTTTTCATCACATTTCAAGTCAAAAAGTTTTCAATTCGTCTACTATAAGCTAACCAAACAAACGTGGTCGAAAATCTTATTTCTTAGCTTTATTATGCAAAACTTTTCTCTTTTTGGCAATCTTACAGATAAAATTAGCAGGCAGGATGGGCAAAATTATGTGGTATAGGTATGCGGTTCCAAAAGCAATACCGCATCCGAATACCAAAAAATACCGCATAGCACCGCAACACGGTTGCATCCCTAAATGGTATGCACTTTGCTTGTTCGATAGTACAGTGACACAATAATGGACTTACCAACAGTAAATGAAGTGTTGACTTGGTTCTCGGACAGTATGCTTGTGGATTTCCAGCCCAACAAAGACACTACGAATCTTTGTTTCCTAGCTTTCTCCTCGACTTCTTCCTATAATGAGAACCAAATAATGCGGATGGCACAAACAACAATTCCACAACGCTCTCGCATCGCCTTTTCTGGCCGACACCATCCCCTCCAGAACCAAGTCGTGTACATATGGATGGCCCTAAAGCCCGGTTCACACTTCCGTGAACGAAGAAATAAGAACTACCGGAGTTTTCCACTTAGTATCCCAGGGGATATAACACGGAAAATCACGCTTCTCAGTGAAAACATTGCCGCCAGTTAATATCCCAGGGATATTAACTCGACAAAGCCATGGAATATATTAACTGGAAACGGCATGGGATATTAACCGGAACAATGTTTTATCATACATAGCATACATGTGCATGGTCGGCGGCTCAGGGAGGGACGGCCAGGTCTCTGTGCGTAGTTGCCTGGATATAGGTGCAAATTTTCGGTGGGAAATTCAAATTTTGGCGGGAAATTTGAATTTTCGCCCAAAATTTTGGCGGGAAAATTGAATTTTGTCCAAAATTTTGGCTAAAAATACGAAATTTTCTGCTAAAATTCAAAAATTTGCGGTGAAAATCAAAGTTTCGAAAAAAATTGTCAAAAAACACCTTTTCTGATACAAACATTGCCAAAAAAGCGAAATTTTCGAGGAAAATTTGAAAAAATTTCGGATTTGGTGAGTAGTTGCCTGGAGGAAGGGTGCGTAGTTGCGTAGTTGCCAAAATTGATTTCTGGGGCTTAAAAACGCATCTGGAGGCTTTCTAGCAGCCTCTAGCAACGTTTGGTAGATTTTCATTTTCGTCCCCCCTGTCCCCCCTGGGCACCCCCATGCACATGTATGATACATAGATACAGTATGCGTGTGTAAAGAAAATTATTATAAATTTGACATAAACATTGCCGCCAAGTAATATCCCATGGGATATAAAACGGAACAAGGGTCCATGTAATATCCCAGCGGGTTGGGGTGGGATACTAAGTGGAAATCTCCGGTAACGGCCTTTAGTTCTTAGTTGGATTTTGCGGCCGCGCGCGTGTGTTGTAGACCATAGAAACTATTTTAACCAGTGATGCTGATCTAGCCTTGTTCCCGGAGGCTTCGAAAGATGTCTAGTCTCTTCTCTCTCAAACGAAATTGTAATACAAGAATTGAAAGCCGCTGTTTTATACGTTGCAGTAAACATGCAAAACACCCGCCAAAGGCTCTTGAAAACGGACACAAACATGCCTGCGGTGTAGTACCTCTACAAAAACGTTGATACTAGAGTGCGAACAATACCTAAAAAACCCAATACCCCAATACCCAATACTTCGGTAGCTGGGCCAAAAATTTCATTTCAGTGGACAGGTACATTCTAGTTGTGTACACAAGATTTTTGCCACTGCAATTAAAAATTTTAAGAGGCTGGTTGGGCCGCTGCCCAAGCAGGGCGAGAAAATTTTGAAAAATTAGCCTTTTAGAAAGCATTTAGAAGCCGTTTTAGGCGTAAAATTAGCAGAAATTAACAGTTTTGGTACTTAAGAGTCAGTTCGCGAGAGAATCGACCCTGCTATGTGCAAGTCGAAAAATCGGCCATCGTGAAAACTTAGTCCTGGGACCTCCGGTTTGGGGAAGTTGTACCTAACGATGACTTGTGCTAAACCTGAAGAGCACAGCCCTCTAGGTGCCCTGGTCCGGCAGAGCCAGCCCTCAGAAGCAGGGTGGGCAACCATCAAAATCGGACTGTCAATAGGTCATGTTTGACTGAGTGTCACTTGCGATCCAAAGCAGCTAGAACGTTGTGGTTGGTGCCAAACAAATCGTCATGACATGGGCTTTCGTTTGCCGCATAAGTAGTACTGTTTTGCTGTTTCGTTCTCTAACTACGACATCGAATGTGAAAAAATCCGCAAAAAAATTTCATGGTGAAGTTCACTAAATTAGATTTTTCTCGAAAATAAAAAAGGGTACCCTCGGGATTTTTTTTATATTTTATAGCCCTGTGAATTGCGCTTCTAACGGTGTATAGAAAGTGGCAAAAACGCATGCCTCTGCATATCAAATTTCCACTCAAAGTTCAAAGATAACCAAAAATTCGCTTATTTACCGTTATTTAAGCATGTATCCCATGCCTATGTATGTATGTATGTATGTATGTATGTATGTATGTATGTATGTATGTATGTATGTATGTATGTATGTATGTATGTATGTATGTATGTATGTATTTCAAACTTGCTGTCTATCATAAAGTTATACATATATTTTTGAAACCATCAATGTACTGAAGGCACACATTGGCACTCACACTGGTCAGACATTTCACAGTGGCTCGATAACGTTAAACCAAGTATTCCAGGTTAAAGCAGATCTCACATCGTAGTAATAATAGTAGATGTGGCTGTTCTTGCAAATTGTGGTCTGATAGATTGCTTCAATAAACCTAGAATGATTTAGGGTAATGAACTATGATTGAAAACCAAAGCAGTTTTTGGTAGTGATAACATACCATGCATCCCAGTCTTCATAATCATCAGTGGTACCCATCAGATGATTCCAGAGCGACAAACAATGCAGGATGTGGCTCAGCAAATGTATCAGATCAATCTTGAGAATATTTTCACAAGTTCAAGTGACATCCATCAACAACTCGAAAGGGAGGTTGATACTGAAGAAGCGATCAATAGTCAATGCATCGCAGGACGTAAGCCATTAGAACCAGGTTGGGCTCTGCGTGAATCTTCACCAAACATTCGCTCTAACTCGAACCAGGTGGCTTGGCTGGATGAGAAGTTTGATGAACGTTGTACAGACCGAATGAAGCATGATGCTGGGACACTGGCAAAGGAAATGCCTTATGTTCGGGATTCTAGTGGTTAGCACATGAACTGAAACCTAATCCTAATTATTACATTCATGTACATATGTTGCAGCTTCACTTCGTTTCCAGCCAAACGAGTACCTTACGGAGCAACAAATTATGTCCTACGGAGCAACAAATTATGTCCTACTTTTCACGCAAAGCACGCAGTGATGGCACGGCTACCAGGCCAAGAGGACCTGCACAAAAGCGACAGCGTACTCAGAGTAATAGGGATGCAGCAAATTTTCTTCATTGTCTTGTGTTATCTTTTAGTTCCTGAAAATGAAGATACTGATGAGCACATTTACATCCGCTGTGATGCTTACATAAATGATCACAACCATGTCAATGTTGAAGACGAATTGTGGCGCAACAGAAATGGGTGATCTGATAAGTGATCCTTGACTGATGTAGTTCAGTGGCGTATCCAGGGGGTGTAGGGTCGGTACACCCACCTTTGCGGCGGAGGTAGGAAGGAAAATTGACTAAAAATCAGAGAAATGAAGGAATTATGTACTCAAACTGTCTAACCATGATCTAAAACTGTCTATTTTATGATCAGAATATCTTTTAAAAGCCATTTTTAGAAGGCTAATTTCTCAAAATTTTCTCGCCCTTGTTGGGCAGCGGCTCAACCAGGCAACTTCAAAAATTTACAACCCCCCTTTAGCAAAATCCTGGATACACCATTGATGTAGCTTAGTTTGGTCATTTCTCACTATGAAATTCATTATCAGTTTCTAATGAATCAACTTCCTACTAAGCATATTCATACATACATACATACATACATACATACATACATACATACATACATACATACATACATACATACATACATACATACATACATACATACATACATACATACATACATACATACATACATACATACATACATGCATACATACATACATACATACATACATACATACATACATACATACATACATACATAGGCATGGGATACATGCTTAAATAACGGTAAATAAGCGAATTTTTGGTTATCTTTGAACTTTGAGTGGAAATTTGATATGCAGAGGCATGCGTTTTTGCCACTTTCTATACACCGTTAGAAGCGCAATTCACAGGGCTATAAAATATAAAAAAATCCCGAGGGTACCCTTTTTTGTTTTCGAGAAAAATCTAATTTAGTGAACTTCGCCATGAAATTTTTTTGCGGATTTTTTCACATTCGATGTCGTGGTTAGAGAACGAAACAGAGAAACAGTACTACTTATGCGGCAAACGAAAGCCCATGTCATGACGATTTGTTTGGCACCAACCACAACGTTCTAGCTGCTTTGGATCGCAAGTGACACTCAGTCAAACATGACCTATTGACAGTCCGATTTTGATGGTTGCCCACCCTGCTTCCGAGGGCTGGCTCTGCCGGACCAGGGAACCTAGAGGGCTGTGCTCTTCAGGTTTAGCACAAGTCATCGTTAGGTACAACTTCCCCAAACCGGAGGTCCCAGGCCTGAGTTCGATTTTTCGACTTGCACATAGCTGTGAAGAACAAGGGTCGATTCTCTCGCGAACTGACTCTTAATATTTCGTAATTCACTCGTGTTTCTTACTTCCGGCGATTTTTTTCCTATCTCGGCCGGAAATTGTGTGCACCACCGCAATAGCCATGGGTACGGTGCTAGTACATTAAATGTCACCATTTTTATTTTTTTGGATAAGAACAGAGAAATTACGTAATTGCTGGTGTATCGCTTAGAAAAGCGTACACTTTAGGAAATTCTACTAACGTTTAGCTGATTAGGCCGTCCATAAACGATGACATTCTAGAGGGGGGTCGGCTGAAATGCGGCGATGGATGACACACCAGGGGAGGGGGTTAGCAAAGAACGACGTCGCTTTTTTCGGAATTTTTTGGGAACTTTGATTGTATTATTTTCAATTTAAGTACATTCTGTCAAAGGTTTCTACAATGCGGAAAAGCTTCCCGGAGTGGTTGTAGGAATTTATTCTATTGATTGCGCAGTATGCTAACAAGAAAACATGGCAGTTCTGTATGTACTGCACTTTTATCGGGAGGGGGTAAACCTAAAAAACGACGTCATCTTAGGGAGAAGGGGCTCCGAAAAATTGGGATTTTGAACGACGTCGTTTATGGACGGCTCCTTAACGCGAAAACAGCTTACTAAACATGAATAATCGATCAACTTTTTCGATTTTTTTTCAGATCAATTTTCAGGTCAACATAGATTTTTCTCTATTTTTAATTGTCCAATTAGTATTGGGTATTGGATTGGGGGGGGGGGGGTAAAAACCGCAATACCCAATACCTGGAAAACACCCCAATACACCCAATACCAGTTCGCACCAGGGCTGTTTGTTTTCCGGAAAAAAACTCAAGCCGGTTTTTTTTCGGTTTTTTTCCTGTTTTTTTTTCCGGTTTTTTTCCGAAAGTTATTTTCCGAGATGACAGAAAAAAATTTTTAACAATCGCTTTTTATTGCAGAATTCAACGAAATAGCGTGAGTTTTTTTTACGAAATGCACTAATTTCATCTTTTAGAGTAGTAATTTGATTTTAAAACAACAAAAATACAATAATAAAAGTTGCCTGAAAATGGTACCAGTATTTTTCTGCCAAAAACAGCTAAGTTATGCCAGGAAAGGGCTTGTAAGGCTTCTATTAACGTAAATTCAAAGCTTTTGAAGCGAATTTAACCAGATATTGTTCCTATTTCCTTTAAAAACTTGCTTGAGTTTTTTTTCCGCATTTTAGTTTTTTTCCGAGGCCCTAGGAAAAAAACCGGTTTTTTTTTCGGAAAAAAACGAAAAAAACCGAGGAAAAAAAACGACCCAACAGCCCTGGTTCGCAGCCTAGTTGATACTATTGATTTGAGTAAATTTGAGGCACTGGGAGATGCACGTCAGACAATTTTTGGCTTGCAGGTACAATGTAGCCTATTGCGCGCATACTAACCCTGTTTAATTACTAAAACTCGAACGCTATAATTGGCTCACATCTGCTTTGGCTGGTTTCAAGTGATTTCCTTGAACAGCTGCGCTTAACGTCACAAATATTGTCGAATGAGACGGCAAACCTGCTTAATTTTTGGGCCACAGCAGCGGAAACTCATGCAATTCAATCTGTTCACTGTTTGGAAGACTAAAGCATTGATTTGATCAACAAATTTTGAAACCATGCCTATATTTGAGCTACTGTAACAGCAAAACTGGCGGCCGGCATTCCTTTCCTGCAGTTTACCTACCTAAAATCGTACAGTGCCCGTGTACCGTATCCTTGGTGTGATAACGTTTCCTGAGCATCAATGGACTACAAAAATGGCAAGTACTGGTTACTGTAACTATCGTATCCCGGGTTACGGCATTTTCAAAAATCCGTCTATTCCGCTTGTTTCTTAACGGATTTTAAGCGAATTTTCGTTGAAAGAGTAGTTTTCGGTCATGCTGAATCGATTGCACACTCTTTCAGAACGATTACTGTAATTACCGTAACCCGGGTATCTATGTATCTTCTAAAATTCGGCTATTATGCTCAATTCTTAACGGATTTTGGTTGAATAGGGGCTGAATGATTGTACACCCTGCCGGAACAATTACTGTAACTACCGTATCCGGGACTACGGTATTTTTTAAAATCGGGCTGTTTCACTCGAACTTTCGTTGGAAAAAAAGTTTAAAATGATTTACACTGGTGGAGAAATCAAATCATGTTTTTACTGCACAGATCAGCACTACATGTACTACAGTTTCACTGCTTCTACCAAAATATGAAAATCAAAATCATCGAAAACATAGAGAACAAACATAGGGTAAACAAACAGATACGGAAATGAAGAACATGGAAAAAACGACTACCGTGAAGTCAAACCGGATAATAATAATGTCTGATCTAAAAAAAATTCGCTGAAGAGATTCGGGAACCAACGCTTGAAAGCGAATTCACAGAGATAGTTCTCGAAAAGGTCATCAGATGTACCATGCATTGCACGAATTTTGTTCTTAACTATCAACCAAACACCCCCTTCCACTGTTTGAGTGTGGATATTTGGGTCGTGAGGGTTCACGAAGTGGTTCTGGTGCACAATAACAGAGTGTGTATAAACTACCACCGATGCCTAACTGGGGAATTCTGGTGTAAGCAGCCCACCCGTCACTCGCTGTCGCTATGTGACTGCCCAGCAAAATACACTGTTCTATCAATGGAAGCAATGTATTGGCATCACGCTGAGGTTGACCTGCTGCTCTTGGAAGGTTAATCAAGAACAAGTGGTCCAGATTCTCAGGTTCCACCGCTCCGAAAACCCATGCTTTTTCTCTGTGTAGAGTTGTAAAAAAATATTTTTCGAAAGCCAAAAAAAGCTTTTTTTATGAAAATTTTTCATTTCGAAATTTTTTTTTCAAAATTTTTTCCTAGCATGAAATATAGCTTGTAGGAGATGCAAGGATGCATCAGAAGCAACTTTAAATACAAAAGCTGATACTTTGGTTCAAACATAGTGTTACAGCCTGAGAGTCGACATTCTACCTGCAGCATTGCTCACACAGCGGCTGCTGCCATTCAAAACCTATTTTTAGGCTTAGAATAGGCAAGAAATTGATAGAACTGCACTGCTAATGTATATCTGAGGCTAAATTCAGCGATTTTCCCCCAAAATTTCCATACTGTGAATAAAATAAAAAATTTTCGAAATGGGCCTTCAAAAAAAAAAGCTTTTTTTTTAAAAAAAAGAGCCTAACAACACTATCTGTGACCACCGCGATGATACTTCCATTGCACGAAAAGTGTTTCATCAATTTCCACTGTAATTGGATCTAAGTTATTGTCAATTCCTGAATAGGCTCCATGTAATCTGAATAGTAGACAGTGATGTCACGCAAAAAAATGAACCAATCAATGAGTGTGCGGTGTGCTCAGCTGTCTTCAACTCATTCAAAATTACACACTCTAAATTCTTGTCATGTAATTACAATTGTACTTCAAACCAAAATTTATTTAATAACCTGTTTGGCTTCGATCAAGCGCCAATACATCAACTCAAAAAGAGTTGGCAGGCTCACATGTGAATGACGAAAGAAGGATCCATCTCTGATTGACTTTCCTTTCTACAGGTGCCTGCCACTTGTAAATCAACTTTCTTGTGGAGCGATAAGCTTCATGAGTGTTTTGTTTCTGCATGCTGGATTGGTGCATCGCTTCTCATTTGCGATTATGTATTAAACCATGCTCTGCCAGCCACTTGATTGCCCTGTCTGTGTCTATGCTTACGTTGAGATGAATTTGCTTGAGAGTAAAGCGAAAATCTCTCAGTTGAAATATCGCCACTGGCTGAAATAACGGGATCTAGAATCGATTGCGGCACTGGAGTCCGACCTAAGTGTCTTGGCTTCGCTATAAATACCTACTGCGCAACGCAACACAACAGACGTGTAGGAAGTTTACACAACGGCACAGCACACAACAGCGTACAGAGCCAACGCAGTAGCGGCGTCAATCGATATCCGACAGGCCTCTGTGACGGAAGTGGGCGGGGCTAGATCCATCAGTCTGACAGTTCAGCCACAAATCAACGCCAACTGTTTGTTGTTGTTGTTGTTGTTATTAGCCGGGAACAATATACGACAAATTCAAGCTTGGGAAGTCAGGCGGCCGACCCTGCCATACCACTAGATGCAGCTGTCGCACAGTCAGTGGTGATAAACGTCAAACTCATCTGCTTGTTCACACATACCACCTGTATTTTCCCCTCTTCCAACGAAAATCCGTTGAGAAACGAGCAGAACAGCCCCGATTTTTAAAAAATACCGTAGCCCGGGATATGGTAGTTACAGTAATTGTTTCGGCAGGGTGTGTAATCTATTCAGCCCCTATTCCAACGGAAATCCGTCAAGAATTGAGCATAATAGCCGAATTTTAGAAGATACAGTAACCCGGGTTACGGTAATTACAGTAATCGTTCTGAAAGAGTGTGCAATCGATTCAGCATTCATGTCCGAAAACCCCACTTTCAACGAAAGCTCGGTTAAAATCCGTTAAGAAACAAGCGAAATAGACCGATTTTTGAAAATACCGTAACCCGGGATACGGTGCAAAACGTGCGTCTAAAGCTTAGTTCTTTGTTCACAGAGTGAACGCCCTAACTGTTAGTTCTTATTCCAGAGTTTTAGTTCACGGCTTAGTTCATAGTTCTTAGGGCTTAAGCGGTTTCATCAAAAGCTTACCTTATCTTCTTCAGTAATAATCAACGTCTTTCTTGCGATCATCAGACTCATACTCGACACTTACAAAAAGCAAGATCTTAGGAGATTTCCGCAGCGACGAAACAAACCAATCCGCTCAAGTCAGGAATCTTTTCTCGATAGTATGCAAATTTATGATTGAGCAGCGCGCAGCGTAGCGTACTCCACTC